>JANBXA010000367.1:4705000-4792500 GCA_030556225.1 Cricetiscus sungorus | reverse complement strand
CAAAAATAGGAAGTGAGGTGTAGTGAGTCTGGGAGAATTATTACCCAAGATCAAGAGCGCGGTGAGTCAGAGGCTTTGGGAGCGCGTCAGAAGACCCGGGTCCCTGATCCTGACCCCAGATTTGCTGTGTGCAGGCCTTGTGGCCTCAGAGAAAACTGTAGTAATTTCACTTTCGCTTTTGTTCCCGTTTGGCTAATGGTATAATCCTCAGTTTGCACGAAGAAGGAAGTGTTCTTTTTCTTTCGTTTTCCCCCTCCCTCCCCCCCACATCCCCTTTTGTTCGTTTGCTTTTTTGAGATAGAGTCTCACTATGTAGCCCTGGTTACCCTGGAACTCTCTGTACACACCAGGCTGCACTTGGATGTACAAAAATCCACCTGCCTCTGCCTCGTGAGTGCCGGGGTCAGAGGCTGTTCCAGCACGCCCCGGTTTGTGTTGTTTGTTGTGGCCCAAGCTGACCTCTGCTGGTTGTGTGACCTTTCACTGATCCTCTCGCTCTGGAGAAGTGTGTGTGTGTGTGTGTGTGTGTGTGTGTGTGTGTGTGTGTGTGTGATGTGAGTCTGTGTGTGTGTGTATGTGTGTGTGAATGTGTGTGTGTGAGTGTGTGTGTGTGTGTATGTGTGTGTGTGTACCAACTGAGCTACCTTTAGTCCCAAGTGAAGTAGTTTTCTTTCGTTCTTTCTTTTTTAGAAATTTCTTTTGGGGAAGTATTGTTGATGACTCAGTTCTTTAATGGATGTCTGTTTCGGGGCAAATCTCTTTTCTAGCCCCAGAGGAGACCTGAGTTGATTAACCTCAAGGTTACTGTGGAGGATAGGACTAAAGTCCTAAACTAAATTAATTTTTACAAGCTTGTGGAAGTTTGGAGGCCCTGGTAAGTTATTTGCTTTCCCTGGTGTGTGTGTGTGTGTGTGTGTGTGTGTGTGTGTGTGTGTGTGTGTGTGTGTGAGGCGCACTGTTGTGAGTGTACGCAGGCTTTTGGAAGGAGTTCAGCCTGTTTAGGACCCACACCCCCAGCTGAGTGAGTTACCCGACTGACTCAGGCAGGGGGCTTTTGGTGTGGAATGGAACAGTTTGAGGAAACACAAAGCTGCAGTCACTGAATAGTGAGAGATTGGAGATTAGATCCAAGCAGGTCAGAGGAGCTGGTGTCCAGTGTCCCTGTGCATAGGCCTGGGCAGTCATCTGAGTGTTGATCTCGGGAAGGGTAGCATCCCAGGCAGAGAGAAAAGTCGGGGCAGGGCAGGGCAGGGGGCATGGCATACAGGAAAAGGCTACTGAACCCGAGGCCAGTTCCACTGCACAGAGATGAGGCAGAAGGATTATCAGAAACAACCCTTCCAGACACAGCCTGGATCCACTGCTACTGAAGAGTGGATGGTCTTTAAAAAAAGGAAAAGTCCTCCAGCCGGGCGTTGGTGGCTCCCGACTTTAGTCCCAGCACTCCGGAGGCAGAGGCAGGCCTGGTCTACAGAGGAGTTCCAGGACAGGTTCCAAAGCAATACAGAGAAACCCTGTCTCGAAAAACAAAAACAAACAAAACTCCTCCCAGAAAAATAGCCTGCAATTCAGCCCGGTGTGGTGGCGCACACCTTTATTCCCAGCACTCGGGAGGCAGAGGCAGGAGGATCTCTGTGAGTTCCGGGGCAGCCAGGGCTCCACAGAGAAACCCTGCCTTGAATCATTGCCCCACCCCCTCCAATATTCTGCAATCGCATTTATTGATTTGTCTTTCCAATGGGAGCCGTCAGGGTTGGCTTTACAGCGTCTGGGGCTACTGGCACCCTGGTGGAGAACAGCTTCCCAGCTCTGCCCTCCGGGCCCACGTTTAGACAAATCACAGGGGCTTGCTGCGATGCATCTAATTTCCCTGTGTTGGTTTTAACATTTCTTCCTTTTTGGTGGTGGCAAGATGGCTTGGTGGTTAGGAGTCCTTACTGCTCTTGCAGTGGACCCAAGTTAGATTCCCAGAACCCACATCAAGTGACACACAGCTGCCTGCACCTTCAGCTCCAGGGGACCCCAAGGCCGTGGCCTCGATGAGCTCCTGTCTCATATCCATAGCCGCCACCACATACACATAGTGTCAAAAATCAAAATATGTATTAAATTTTGGTTTTGTTTTTCAATGCCGGGTTTCTCCATGTAGCCCTGGCTGCCCTGGAATTCACGGAGATCCACCTGCCTCTCTGCCTCTGCCCAAGTGATGGGAGTAAAGGCGTGCGCCATCACGTGACTCCTGCCAATATTAAAAATAATTCATTTAAATTTGTTTATGTGCATTGGTGTGAAGGTGTCAGATGCCCTGTACAGACAGTTGTGAGCCACCATGTGGGTGCTGGGAATTGAACCCTGGTCCTCTGGAAGAGCAGCCGGTGCTCTAAGCATCTGAGCCGTCTCTCCAGCCCCAGTACTGAAAATGTTTAAAGTTTCATTTTCTTGGAGTAGACATATGGAGGTGAGGTTATTGGGTCAATGCATATAAATTTAGAAGACGAAATAGTTAGATATCAGAGACTACTTTTGCCACTGAATCACTTGTGTTTTACATTATTTCCCTGACCATAGGCTCTGCGGCCTCCTGAGCTCGCTTCTCACGTACAGCAGCTCCCCCAATCCTCCCGTCCTCTGAGCCTTCTCTCAACAAAAATAAAATCGCATGCCTTGGAAGGCTAACTTGGTCAGGGCTAGCTTGGACTACAAAGTCAGACTCTGTCCCCACTCCTGCCTTACACACCAGGAGCCGAGCCCCGTGTCACACGTCATTAAATATAATTTCCTGTTAGTTATGTGTGCCATCATGTGACAAGCCTGTCAAAGACACAGCCAGGGCAGCTTTTGATGAGTGACTCTAGGCTTAAAAACCCAACTTTGCCTTCATGTCCCATTACCCAGCATGCACTTCTGCTCCGAGTTCCTATAAATGACCGCGTGGTGGGTAGAATAGGAATGCCCGCCCCTAGATTCATGTATTTGAGTGCTGGGCCCACAGGGAGTGCCATCATGAGGGGGTGTGGCCCTGATGGAGTAGGCATGGCCCTGTTGGAGGGAGTGTGTCTCTGTGGAGGTGAGTTTTGAGGTCTCATGTCCGCTGAAGCCATACCCAGTGTGGCAGTTTTTCCTTCTGCTGCCTGCGTTTCGAGGTGCGTTTCAACTCTCCACTCTTCTCCAGCGCCATGTCTGCCTGCGCTCCGCCACGCTTCCCACCGTGGTGATAACGGGCTGAACCTCCGAACTGTGAGCCAGCCCCAATGAACTGCTTCCTCTATGAGAGTTGCTGTGGTCGTGGTGTCTCTTCACAGCAATAGAAACCCAAGCTTGGTATTTGAAAACTTAGCTGTTGACTCTTACCCAAGCCTACACCTTCAGGACTTATTTAGCCTTGGCTATCAGCCTTTCACATTAACTCCCCAGCCTCCTACCAGGCTTCATTTAAATTAAATGACTTCATTTCTGAGACAGAGTCTTGCTGTGTAGTTCTGGCTGATTTGGATTTGCTGTGTAGACCAGGCTGGCCTATAACTTACCTCTGCTTCGAAAGTGCCAGGATTAAAGGCCTGTGCCACACCTACCCAGCCTTCCATCCCAGCTTTTGAGAAATATCACTTGGGGATCAGTCTATCAAGACTGGAGCTGGCCAGTGGAGTGTTTGTTAAAGCCCTGAGTTGAACCCTTGCCTTTATAAATTAACTATAAAAAGGAGGTGTTTAAATTGAACAAATTGGACATGGTGGGAGGAAGGAGAGATGGCTCAGAGGTTAAGAGCACTGACTGTTCTTCCAGAGGTCCTGCGTTTGATTCCCAGCAACCACATGGTGGCTCACAACCATCTATAATGAGCCTGCAGGCTTATATGCAGTGCAGAACACTGTGTACATAACAAATAAATAAATGTAATAAGTTGGGCATGGTGGCACACACGTTTAATCCCAGCACTCGGGAGGCAGAGGCAGGCGGATCTCTGTGAGTTCGAGGCCAGCCTGGTCTACAGAGGGAGTTCCAGGACAGCCCCCAAAGCCACAGAAACCTTGTCTCAAAATAAACAGATTTATAAATAAATAAATAAATAAGAACCAGAATCCTAAAAAACAGAAAAGCAAAACAAAGGAAGAAAGAGGAGGTGTTTTCTTCTGCATTATATCGTCTGTCTTGCCTTTAGTTCATTTTCTCGCTCTGTTCTATTCCTCACACAGACAAGCGAACAACCCAGGCCCCCAGAAGCTGTCATATCACCTTCCAGCCTAAAACCCTTTCTGTGACACCCTTCCCCTGTTCCCTCTGGCTTTTTTGTTTGTTTTGGTTTCGTTTTTGGTTTTTCGAGACACAATAAATAAAATGTAATAAAATTAGTTCCTTGGCCTGGCTTCTGAGTGTTCTGACTGCTGTCACTTTCCCCTCTGTCCTCTGCTCTACTCAGGCATGCCCCGTTCCTATGTGCCCTCGACTTGCCATTAGGGAGGACCCCCATTTTCCCTTTCTCCTCTGCCCTGGTGACTCCCACCCATTTCTCTTCTCTCTGTGTCTCTCTGCGTCTCTGTCTCTCTGTCTCCCTCTCTGTCTCTCTGTCTCTCTCTCTCTCTCTCTCTCTCTGTGCTCTTGGCTGTCCTGGAACTCCATTTGTAGGCCAGGCTGGTCTTGAACTCACAGAGGTCTGCTGCCTCCCTCTGCCTCTTGAGTGATGGGATTAGATGCATGTGCTCCCCTGACCAGGGCTTAGCCGAGTGGCAGGAGGCAGAGCTGCCTCCCCCCCCCCCCAGCCTACCTCTGGCTGCCCAACCCCGTCTCAAGACTTATCAGACCCTGTGTTAACCGGGTCATTACTTCTGGACTTTTCCATTTCCCTGATTTAGGAATTCTAAGGCCAGAGTTTAGCCTATGTCATGGGCTGGAAGCCTGCAGACTGAGATGGCTCCAGGCTTACAACACTCGCCCTTCCAGATGCTGAATGAGCTGCAGTGTCTCTCCCAGCCCAGGGCACACAGACGCTGTCTTGTCTGTCACAGCCTGAATGAATTGAAGACTCTTTCAGATTAAATCACTAAGAATGTGCTATATTCTCAGTCCATGACTGTCTACATTTATTTGTAATTTAGCAAAACCTAACAACTGGTCTGTCTGGAAAACTATTCGTCAATGAAGATGATAGGGAGGGTTAGTAGTTTTAAATTTTAAAAGTTGGAAAAAGGGCTTGGATTTCACTGTGTCACCAAGACTCAGGGACATCCTACCTCAGCTCCCAAATACTGGGATTCCAGGTACGTCATCACACCTGGTTTAAGACTTAATTTTGGCCGGGCAGTAGTGACGCACACCTTTAGTCCCAGCACTCAGGAGGCAGAGGCAGGTGGATCTCTGTGAGTTCGAGGCCAGCCTGGTCTTCAGAGCGAGTTCCAGGACAGCCAGGGCTACATAGTGAGGGCTACGGTGGTGATTTCAAGTAGTGTCTGACTTGTAAAGCTAATAGCACATTTAAAGAATTTTTTGCTAGTAAAGATCATTCCTTGTAACCCTAATATTTAATATTTTGTTTATTGTTTATTTGAGACGAGGTCTCTGCATCCCAGGCTGGCCTCAGATAGGTTATATATATATATATATATATTATACAATTGAAGATTATACGGCCTCAGGTAGGTTATATATATATTATACAATTGAAGATTATACGGCCTCAGGCAGGTTATGCAATCCCCCTTTGCTTCCAGTGTTATGATCCCACTTCTGTACCACCATGCTAGCTTTACGCAGGGCTGAAGCTCAGATGTAGGACTCTGTGTGCTAGGTAAAATACCCCACCAACTAGACTACAGCCACAGCTCTACCGCTCTTCCGATGCGTGTGTGCGCGCGCGCGCGCGCGTGTGTGTGTGTGTGTGTGTGTGTGTGTATCTGTCTGTCTGTGTGTGTCTCTGTGTGTGTGTGTCTGTGTGTGTGTGTGTGTGTTTGTGTGTGTGTGTGTCTTGTGTGTGTCTGTGTGTGTCTCTGTGTGCGTGTGTGCGCGCGCTGGAAATTCCTTTGGGCTGCCAAGGAGCTCCCAAATAAAGACACAGACTCACTATTGATTGTGAATGCTCACCTTAGCTTAGGCCCTCCCACTAGCTCCTTTGACTTAACCTAGCCTGTCACTGTTCATCTGCGTTCCGCGTCAGGGTTTCTCTCACCTTTCTTTCATTCCGTGTGATCTATTGTCCTGCTTCCTCCACGTCTGGCTGGTGGCCCTGGCGTCTCCCTGGTGTCTACTCTTCTTTATTCCTTCCTGAACCTATGTTCCTCCTCCTCCTTTCTCTCCCAGCCTACAAGTCTCACCTATTCCTCCTCCCTTGCTCCTGGCCATTTAGCTTTTTATTAGACCAATCAGATGCCTTGTGCAGGCAAGGTAAAACAGCAGTGCATCTTTACATAATTAACAAATGTAACACATAACTTTACATAGTTAAAACAATTGCAGCACATCTTTGTATAATTAAACAGATGCAACACATCTTTGCATAGATGCAAATGTTCTGCAACAGGTTCTTGCTTGTGTATGGATATGCCTATGTGTGTATATGCCTATGTGTATATGTGTATATGTGTATATATGCATATGTATGTATATGCCTATGTGTGTATATGCCTATGTGTATATGTGTATATATGCTTATGTGTATATGTATGTATGTATATATGTATGTATATGCATATGTGTATATGCATATGTATACATGCTTATATGTGTATATGTATGTATATATGTGTGTGTATGCATATGTGTGTATATGTATATGTGTGTATATGTATATGGAGGCCAGAGGACTGCCTGAGTATTATTCCTCCATGCCCTCAAGTCACTAGCCATGAAAGCTGGACTGGCTAGCCAGCCACAGATCCACCTTTCTGCCCTGCCTAGTGCTGGGATCACAATCGCTAACTGCCATGCTGAAGGTTCTTTCACATGGGTTCTGGGGATTGAACCCAGGACCTCACGTTTGCAAGGCCAATAATTTACCGACTGAGCCATTTCCACAGCCCCTTCCTCTTTTTTTTTTCTTTCTTGAAGTCTCATTATGTTGTTGTGGAATATTAAAATGTGTTACATTTGCTTTATAGACCAGGCTGGACTTGAACTAGAATTCGCTTTATAAACTAGGCTGGGCATGAACTTGTAGCGTCTTCCTGCCTCATTCTACAGGGTGTTAGGAGTAGAGTTGTGCGCTCCCACCCCCAGCCGTAAAGACGTTTATAACTGTTCTCTGGGTTTGAACAAGCCATTGGTTTCTCTGCTGGAATCTGGCCGGTAAACTTTAGCTGATTTCCTGGAGATTGCCATGGCAGTTTGAATGCAGCGCTTGCTACCATGTTAGGTTGACATTTATGCAGATTTTCAGCCATCTTCCAGGAGAAAGTCCTCCGCCTGCTGTTAATAGTTTATATTCTGTGTTTTTTTTTTCTTAGATCACCGTGAAGTTCGCATCTTATGTCCTTTGTCAAATGCATCTCATGTCTTTAGTCTAACAAACATTTCTCTCTCCCTATACTTCCTATTCATTGGTGAAACACCTCTTATATCATGTAGTGGAGCATCATTCATTCAGAAGGTCTACCCGGACCCAGGGTGTGTGTGAGTGTGTAGTGTGAGTGTGTGAGTGTGTGTGAGTGTGTAGTGTGAGTGTGTGAGTGTGTGAGTGTGTGTGAGTGTGTAGTGTGAGTGTGTGAGTGTGTGTGAGTGTGTAGTGTGAGTGTGTGAGTGTGTGAGTGTGTGAGTGTGAGTGTGAGTGTGTGAGTGTGTAAGAGCTTGTGTGAGTGTGTGAGTGTGTAAGAGCTTGTGTGAGTGTGTGCGTGCGTGTGAGTATGTGTGAGAGAGAATTGTGAGAGTGTGTGAGTGTGAGTGTGTGTGTGTGTGAGAGAGAATTGTGAGAGTGTGTGTGTGAGTGTGTGTGTGAGAGAGAGAGAATTGTGAGAGTGTGTGTGTGTGTGTGTGTGCGAGGGGTAGAGCTCAGTGGTAGGATGCTTGTCAATGCGTTTGACCCCCACCACTAAACACAAAGCCACAGCAACAACGTTCATATTGGTTTGCTCTTTCTCAGAGGGCTGTGTGTTTCGTGAGGTTACTTTTTTGCCGTAACTAAATATTGTATTCTCTGAAGGCCTCTGGAAATCTCCCTTCCTTGCATTTTTTCCTTCTGTGTAACTAAGAACCTACAATTCTGATGATTAATTTATAACGGAATATCATCATTTGTTTCTTTATAGGGCTAGGGATAAAAGCCAGGGCCTTGTATATAATAGGCAAGTACTCTACTACCCAACTATACTCCTAACCCCGAGGTTCTGGCTTTTACATTTTTAAGCTAAAATTATCTTTTAAAAAATCATTTGTTTAGTTTTTCAAGATAGAGTTTTTCTATGTTATAGCTCTGGCTGTCCTGGAACTACCTTTGTAGACCAACCTGGTCTCAACTCACAGAGATCCGTCTGCCTCTGCCTCCCGAGTGCTGGGATTAAAGGCGTGTGCCACCACTTCATGGCCTTAAAAATTACTTTTATTGCTGGGCGGTGGTGGCACACATACCTTCAGTCCCAGCACTGGGGAGGCAGAGGCAGGATGATCTCTGTGAGTTCGAGGCCAGCCTGGTCTACAAGATCTAGTTCCAGGACAGCTTCCAAAGCCACAGAGAAGCCCTGTCTCAAAAAAACAAAACAAAAGATACTTTTATTGTGTGTGTGTGGGAGTGTGGATGTATGTTCTGTGCACTCAAGCGTTGAACCGAAAGAGGGTATCCCTGGGCTGGAGTTGTAGGTGGCTGGAGCAGCCTCGAGCCCATGCTGGGATCTGAAATCAGGTCCTCTTCAAGGAACAAGCGCTCTCAACCACGGAGCGATCTTTCCAGCCCTCCCACAATGTATGATGGGAACAAGAACACGGGGGCACTGGACTCTAAAAAAGATACTTGTTCTGCTTCTCATTCAAGTGCAAATCTCATCTGAGGTACACCGGATGCCAGGGCCCAACGCTGGCTGCGTCCGTTGGGTGCGAGTTGCCCGCAGGCAGCGTCAGTGACCGTGCGGCCAAGCTAGCGTTACCTGGTTCAGACTAGTGACTGGACTAAACATGGAAGGTGGCTTCTGGACAGGCAGAGTGGGGAACAGTTCCGACCTGTCCCCTTTGTTAATGATGGCATGCTGAGGAAGGCAAGCAGGGTTGTTTCCAGCACCCCGCCCCCACGCCTGGCTGTCGCAGCCCAGGAGAGGTCTATAGTCTCAGCATTTGGGAAGATGAGGCAGGAGGACTCTTAGGAATTTGAAGGTGCCTGAGCAGCACAGTGAGACTCTGGGAGAAGGAGGAAGAGGAAAAGGAGGGGAGGGGGAGGAGAGGAGGAGGAAGTTGAGGCAGGTGATCTGTGGATTTGAGGTCTGACTGGTCTGTGTAGTGTGTTCTAGGCCAGTCAGGGCTCCAAGTGAGACCCTGTCTTAAGAGTAAAAGAAAAAGAAGAGGGGGGAGGAGGAGGAGGAGGAGGAGGAGGAGAAGGAACCGTCTTGCTGTCCATCAAACTGGCTGCCAGGCCCTCAGGTGAGCACCGTTTCTCTTTTTGACCTCCGAAGTCCTGCTTGTCCCCATCTCTGACACTGGGGCGGTGAGTGGGTGAGCAGAGTGAAGATTCAGGCATGGACTCTTCTTTAGTCCTCTTTCCAGTCAGCCTGCAGCCTGGGCCCCAGCATCCCCTGTGAGTGGAGCTGAGACCCCACCCACCCACCCACCCACCCACCCACCCACCCACCCACAGGGATCTCGTGGGTCAGATGTGGCCTGGCCGGGAGTCAGGAGGGAGAGAGCACAGCTCTTGCCTCAGGCATGGCCTCTTTCCAAGCAGCCAGGCCCCCTGCCACTATCTTGTTTGTGATCAGTTCTCCTGTTTAGAACTCTAACTTCCTAAGGGCAGGGACTGTGCAATCCGCTTCCCGGCTGTGGCATCAGCCATGCGTGGGGCACAGTTGCCAGCACACCGCAGACACTCAGGAGACGTTTCCTCATGGATGTGTCCCCCTGTCATTTCCTACGCAGGGTTGGCTCAGGGGTCAGATGTGACGACCACCTATTTATTCTTGCAAAGGTTGTGACCTAAGAATGGATTTGATACTTTTGTTCCTTTGGCACAGGGCCTCATGATACAGCCCAGGCTGACCTGAAATTTACACCAACCCTGCTTTAACTTCCTACGTGCTGGACTTATAAGAGTGAACCCCCAGGCTCAGCTGGTTCTTACATTAAAAAAAATAAGAAAAGGGAAGGAAAAAAATATAATTAGGTTCTTACATTTTTAAGTGGTTAGAAAAACCTGTGATAACATATGAGAATCATTCAAACTTTGAATCAATCTCTCTCTATATATATATGTGTGTGTGTGTGTGTGTGTGTGTGTGTGTGTGTGTATACTCACTATATATAATCTGCATATGTATGTATGTGCACATGCAGGCATATGTATGTATATATAATCTGCACATGTATGTGTGTGTATATGCATACATATATATGTGTGTATACTGCATATGTATGTCTGTAGATAGATAGGTAGAATCCGCATATGTATGCATGCATATATGCCGTTTTACTGGGCCATGGCCACAGCCAATCATCTACGCGTTGAGTATGGTCCATTTCATTCTACCGAGCTGGGTAGCAGCAGCCAGCAGCATGCATGCACCTGCCCTGTCTCTCAGGCTGAGCAGAAATCGCTTGAATACTTAGTCCTGAGTGCTCCTTCATCTCAACTATTCACGGGCAGGCCTAACTCTCTCCACTCAGATCCTTATTTATTCAACAAATACTTGCTGAGCGTAAGCGTTTGACTCGGTTTGTCTCCGTGGTCAGGGAAGTCTGGTGGCCTGAGCTCCACACCTTTCCGTGGAGGGGCCTTCCCCCGCTACCCCCTAAGTGGATGAGGAACCCGCATCTCAGAGTGCTTTAGTACAGATGTGGAGGAGGTTCTGCAGGGGAGCTCGGCTCCCCAGACTGGGATGCATCTCGTACTGTGTGGACTCAAAGCTTTGATCTATGTGCCTGTGCCTCACATTGTGAAACACATCCCAAGGCGCCCTCTTCCTCTTCCACCCAAGGTTCCATTTCCTCTGTCCTCTGCCCCAGCTGGTAAAGCTGCCTTAACTAAGGATGGGGCCCAGAGGCATGAGGAGTAACAGCACCTGGGGCTTGGCCTGTGTCTGGAAAGCACAGGGAGGTTCTGCTCCTGAAGCCTGCCTGTCCCAGGTAGGGTACCCGCTTCACAGGTTTAAAACTCGAAGCTCAGAAAGGCAAAACAGTTTGCCCAAGGCCTGTGAAGCAGAGAGGACAGAACTCATCCAGACTGTGACTCCAGAGCACAAGATCTTAGTCGTGCTGGTGGGGTGCCAGACCAAGGAGTTGGCATACCCTGTAAAGCCAGGAAAAAGGCGAGGGGCGCAGGTCCAAGAGAGTGAGGATTCTTCACTCCCTTTCTCCCCTGGAGATCGGTCGTGGCAGACACGGTGCTTCGCTGTAGGCCGAGCTTTCTCCACCAAAGGATATAAATTCTGCCAGGTCAGAAACTGGATGAGGGACATAATTGCAGCTAGGGGCTAAGGGTGTAGCCGAAAGGCCCAATCCCCACCATCAAAGCAAATGGACATCTTAACTTCTGACTACTCCTGATGTAATCAAAGGACAATTACCCACAATACCCGGGGCTGTGAATTTATCAGAACTGGCCGGACTAGCAAGGCCTGAGGTACGAGGTACACGTGGAATGTTAATGACAATACTAGAAGAAGGAAAAAAAAAAAAAAGAGTGGCAGGTTAGCTCGGGGACTGCAGGTAAGATCTCAGAATTCCAGAGGGAGGTTCTGTGCTATGCACAGCAGGGGCTGGCCTCTGGTCCGTCTGTCTGTCCGTCCATCCTGTGTCAGCAAGCATCTCTGAGGAGGAATGTTCCTAGGAACTCAGTTGGGGAGGTGGCTTCAGGCCTTGCATCTCTGCTTTGCTTTGTTTAGTTAGTAATTCCCAAACACTTGGCCGGACAGGGGTGGGGTGGGGGACTGCCTGTGTCACCGTTGCTAGTGCCCTGCAAAGGGGGAGGGGGGTGGAGGTCAGCACCCACGTGTCCACAGCCAGCAGCCTCTGTCAGGAAAAGATTCAGAGATTGGTAAAAACAAGATCCTACTGGGGTTTTTCGTTTTTGTGTTTATTTTGAGAGGCTGGTTACTCCTCAGTAACAATCCACGTCCACCGATACCATATAAGCCTTCCTCGGTGACTAAGTTTTTATGTATTTTTTAGTTTGTCAAATTCTTTGTTAACTGGTTCAAAACAGTGAGAAAGACCTCAGTCAGAACCCAAACCAAGCTTTCTCCTCAATGACACAGGATGCACTGGTCTCTGAGCCTGTGGCCCCCGGCTCCAGAGCGAAGTGAGCATGGGAATGCGTTGAGTTTATTTGTAGTTTGCAGGAAATAAAGTGTTATTGTTAGAGTAGTTTCCTGTCATAAAAAAAATCTTTTTATTTGGTTTTAAAATAGCAACCTTAGATGTTGTTCTTTACCCAGGAACATATAGGAAACCCAAAATTACGTGTTTTCTTTGTGTTTTGAGTGTGTGGTGTTAAGAATTCTCTGTGTGTGTCTTTTCTGCTTTTTGAATGTGTGGCATAAGAATTCTCCGTATTTCTCACAGATAAGATGGTAGATGTCTCCAGTTTCCTGGTGGTGTGCATGGATTCGCCACGCGAGAGTGTGTGTGTGTGTGTGTGTGTGTGTGTGTGTGTGTGTGTGTGTGTGTGGCGGTGCCACGTTATAAATAGGGAGGCTCTAGAGAGTTCTATGATGCATTAGGGATGAAAAGCTATCCCTCTAAGGCGGGGGCGTAGCTCTGTGGCCCGGTGCTTATCTAGCATGCGAGATTCACGTTCATCCCCAGCACACAAAGATGGAATAAAACAGTAACAACGCTAGAATCCCTAGTTAGGGAGAAAACGGCCAACACCCAAAGTGAAAGGATGTAAATGCAGTATTTATGTATGAAATTCTCCAAAAAACGTTTTAAATTAAAGAAAAAAAGAAGGGCCGGAGGTGGTGGCGCACGCCTTTGGTCCCTGTGCTCGGGAGGCAGAGGCAGGTGGATGTCTGCGAATTTGAGGTCAGCCTGGTCTGCAGAGCCAGTTCCAGCACAGGCTGTTACAAGGTAAGGCCCCGCCTCAGAAAGCAAACACCTCCCCTCCCCTGTTCCCACCATTTACACTATCCCACATTTCTCATTTTAATTTTTAAATTCAAAACTAAAGATCCAGGTTAGGCGGCCCACACCTGTAATGCCAGCCTTCAGGTGGTAGAGGCAGTAGGGTCCAAAGTTCAAGGCCAGCTGTGGCTACATGGCAAATTTCATGCCAGCCCGAGAACCTGCTTCAAGATTAAATAAATAAGACTAAACTCCTGTTCCTTGGGGTCCGTTGTTTTAAAATCTGATAGACTGAGAGACTCATGGAGATGAAGCCCTTCCTTCCGGGCTGTCCGTAGCTCTGGCTGTCCTGGAACTCACTCTAGACCAGGCTGGCCTCACACTCACAGAGATTCATTGGTCTGCCTCTGCCTCGTGTATGAGTTTTTTTTTTTTTTTTTGTTTTATTTTTTACCTGCATATGTATGCACATATGTGCGTTCCTAGGACCTGTGGAGGTCAGAAGAGGGATCCTGAGACTTTGTTCTCTACTGCCCACTTCTTCGAGACATTTATTTTATTATTATTAGTTTTTGGAGACAGTATCTCATGCAGTCCAAGCTGGCCTCAAACTCCCTAGTAGCAGAAGATGACTTTGGCCTTCAGGGTTTCCTGCCTTCACCTCCCAAGCACTCATCTTAGCTGCTAAGGACGGGACCCAGAAGTTTGAGTGTTTGGGGCCAGCACCCGTCAAACTGAGCGGCGCTCCTACCCCTCTCCTGCCTGCTGTTCTGAGTCTGCTGTGGGCGGGTTGTGGGTGCACACGCAGCCTTAGAAAGGAAGGCTCTCTGGAGGGCCAAGGCCAGACACCATGCTGTTGACTCTGCAGAGCCCGTGGCGAGATGCTGAGATGGAGCGGTCGGTTTGTGAGATGAGACAGGACTGCTTTTGCTAACGCTTCCCTGGAAGGCAACAAGAAAGAGAAGTCAGGCAGCAGTGGATGGTGACATTTAGCTTATCAACACAGGGAGCGCAGGAAGAGATGGGAGCTAGGGACTAAAGCACCAGGGACCAGGGGCCAGGCTGCTCTCAGCAGGAGAGCTGGGAGGGAAACGCAGAGGCCTGGCCCAGAAGAGGACTGTTCTTTCTGAGGTGCATCAGGAGGGTGGGGTACGCTCATCTCCAGGGACCAGTTTCCTGGGAATGTTGCTGGGGTACTTGAGCATTTTCAGGGAGGGTTCAGTAGGTAGAGGCTCCTGCCGCCAAGCCTGATGAGTTCCGTGAAAGCTGTTCTGACTGCCACACATGTGCTCCCCAATAAAGCAAGTAGGTAAATAGAATAAGATGATTTTTTTTTTGAGAAAAGAAAATACAACTTCCTTTCTTTCCTCCCTCCCTCCCTCCCTCCCTCCCTCCCTCCCTCCCTCCCTCTCTCCCTCCCTTCCTTCCTTCCTCCCTCTCTCCCTCCCTTCCTTCCTTAAGACAGGGTTTCTCTGTGTAGCCTTGGCTGTCCTGGAACTCACTCAGTAGACCAGGCTGGCCTTGAACTCACAGAGATCCAGCCTGCCTCTGCCTCTCAAGTGCTGGGACTGAAAAACTGCCCTACCACCTCCCTCCCGACTAGGAAACCCAGGTTTTCTTAAAACCACTCTGCATGTCTTCATGCTAGTCTAGTACCTCCCCCCAGCTTCTGGAAGGGCTCCTGTTTCCATCTTTCCCCAGACATCTGCTCTGTTCCCTGCCACGGTACACATCTTATCTTGTCAACTCCTTCCTTATCTTGAGGCCGCAAGGCTTCCCAGAAATTCTAGAATGAAGTTTCAGTAGCTGTAGTCACAGTGAGAGACAGGCCCTGTCTATGTCTGCCTAGACCATTACAATGATTCTTTGTAGCCGCCAGGCTCCTGCTCAGCTTCCTGAGTTCTGGGATGTGAGCCGCCATGCTGGCTTCCGTAAGCTTCACTGATATTTAAATATTCGAAAAGGATTTATTTTCCATGGAGTAATTTTGAGTGGAGGTTAGGCTCCCCGGGCTAGACGTCCTCTCTTTAATGAGGGTGTTAAGATGAAGCTTTTACACGCGTCCTGGAAAATTGTTTATGAAGGCATTTCCAGCCATGGGAAGATGTTCGCTTCTTTTTAGTGGAGCATGCGATGAACTGACTGCTGGGACGGGCGTGGGGTCTGGAAGGGATTTAAAACGCTGTACCCCGTCCCCCACCTCCCTGTTCTGAGACTGGGTCTCACTTCAAGTGTACGAGAATAACCTTGCGCTCTACGTGGCGTCACGCCCAGGACTCCCGCACGCGACGAAGCCACACCACAGCGCACACTAGTGTTTTCTGTGGTCACATCTGCACTCTTGCCCTAGTCTGGCTGATTTGGACTCTTGGTGCCTGCCTGCCCCTGGGCCTCCTTGCCTGAGCTCCTGTCTAGGCTGCAAGGAGGACAGAGCTTTGGTTGGGAACCCGGGCCTTCTGGTCTACTCAGCCACATGCATGCGTGTGTGTGTGTGTGTGTGTGTGTGTGTGTGTGTGTGTGTGTGTGTGTGCGTGCGCGCGCTGTTTTGGGGGACCTATCTTTACTTAGATGTCCCTGCCACGCCCCTCCCTCTACTGTCCCAGTTTCACAAGAGAGAATACAGGTCAATGGTACACACATGATGCTGAGTGACAGGAGACAGACACACACTAGGTGTCCTGTGATCTGTATGCAAACAAACCAGTGGTTAGGACAGTGACTAGAAGGAGATGGGGGCTGGAGGGGGCTGGTACAAGGGAGATCACTGTTGCAGAGCGTTCTACGGCTTAATTTTAATGCTGACTACAGGAGTACTTTTTTTTTATTAAAAATTAATAAATGAATTAGGATATTGGGATGCAGCCCTGGCTGGCTGTGAGTTCATGGCAATGCTCCTGCCTGAGTGCTGGAATTACAAACATGTGGCATGACGCCCAGCTATGTTGTTGTTGTTGTTGTTGCTTTGCTGTTTAAGATAGGGTTTCACTGTGTAGCCCTGGCTGTCCTGGAACTCGCTCTGTACACCAGGCTGGCCTTGAACTCAGAGATCGCCTGCCTCTGCCTTCCGAGTGCAGGGATTAAAGGCGGTCACCCAGCATGTAGTTTTACTTTTAAGGCCTGGGTTAGTCAAGGGCCACTCTTCATCATACGACAAAACCTTGTCTCAATAAGAAGATAAATATGTGTTTACACGTAGTTGCAGTTTGTGACTTTTTTGCATGTGAAATTTGAAAACACCAATTAATTGCTTACTGTCAACTTTCATTTAACACATGGTCTCACCGTGTAGCCCAGCATAGTCTAAAATTCTTGTTCCTCCTGTCTCAGCCTCCCCGGTGCTGGGATTACACATAGGTAATATAAACTTTTTTTTTTTTTTTTTGAAACAGGTTCTTACTACATAGCCTTGGCTCCCCTACATTGGGCTATGTGGACTAGCCTGGCTTGAATTTACAGAAATCCACCTGTCCCTGCTTTCTGAGTGCCGAGATTAAAAAAGGCACGCTGCCCCACAGCAGGCTAACACAGATTGTTTTAAAAAACGTTATCGTGAGTTTCAGATCCACCGTGGCAATTTCCTTTTAAAATCCACTCCATTGGACCGTAAAATACTGCTTATAGTAGGTTGTTGCTGGTCACTGTAATTGGTGTGGATGAGCCAAAATCTACGTTTACAAGCTTGGTTTTGCTTCCAAGCACGTGTCTCTGGTAGTTACGGGAACTGATTCCCCCCAAATCTGTATACAGACAGTTTGCTCCCTGTGAGGGTCAGGGAGACCTCAGGCTAGCGATGTCAGACATGTAATCCCACGTAGGGACAGTGATGGACACTTGCTTTTGCTTCCAGCCTGGATTTCCCATTCTGTGACAACAGCAATCCGCCCTTGCCTTGGTGGGCACATCAGTTACTGGCTTCTGGGTACAGGTACAGTGGAGACCATAGTGGTGGCATCTGTGCCAACACCACTGTTTCTGAGGGCAAGAGTTTGTCTGGGTCTCAAGGTTGCCTGGGGAAAAAATAAATGCTTCCAGACTAATAGGGTTATTGGCAGAAGTCAGTTCTCAAGTTGCCTCCTCCTCTTGGCTGTGGTCTGGTGGCCAGCCCCACTTCCTGGAGGTCACTCGATTCCTTGCCAGAACGTGGCTCCCTACTCTGTGAAGCTAGTAAGAGCGGGGTGCCATCAGCCCGCAGACTCTACAGCCTCGGGTGCAGCGTGTAACTGTCCACCTGGCCATTTCAATTCACTGGTGAGGAGCTAGCCACAGGGCAAGTCCCTTCTCAGGGCAAGCTTGCACAGATGGTGCAGCTGTAGTAGCTGGCCTGCCCGTCAGCCCTTGACACAGCGGTTTGAGGGAAGCACACTCCTGTACGCTGTGGGAAACCCCGGGCCCACACACTCTCTCTCCTGGCCGCAGCCGCTGGGCACAGGTCAAGTGGGACCCAGGTGACTTAAATGCTGGGTAAGCAGACTGAGTTTCTCCAAAGGACAGGGAGGAAGGGGAGCCAATCAGCAAAGGATGGAGCAGAGCCCTCTGTGACAAACACTGCTTCTGCGTCCGTGGAGGCAGACAGGGCGGTCGAAGGGTGAAGGCTAAGCTAGTAAGATCCTGTCCCGGAAAAACGAAAGCAACGAAAAAGATCTTGAAAGTATTAATTGTGTATAATAATGGGTCTCATTACAAAATTTTATATTTTTATTTGTTTAATTTTGACAGGTCTCTCTGTCATAGCTCAGGTTGGCCTGGAATTTAACCACCAGCCTCTTAGGTTTTGGGATTAGGAACACATGCTGTTAAGTTAGATCACACTTCATCAAGACGCTTTCAGATATGCATATGATGTACTTTGACCATATTTATCTCTGCATTCCTAATGGTCCCCCTGTCCTTTTTCTTTTTTTAAGATTCCTCATATAAGAGAAATACACACACAGACACAGACACACACAGACTCACACACACACACACACACAGATACACATAGGCACACACACAGACACAGACACTCACACACACACACAGACACACACAGACTCTCACATACACACAGACACACAGGCACACACACAGACACACAGACACACAGACACAGACACACACACACACACAGACAGACACAGACACACACAGACTCACACACACACTCACACACACACAGAGACACACACAGACTCACACACACACACACACACACATTTGTTTCATGTTTCTCAAGCTGTCTTATGACTCATCCCCGTTTTGTGAAACAGGCTCTCATGTAGCCTGGGTTGCTCTCAAGTCTTCTGACCTGGGTGCTGGCTCTGGATCCCCCTCTGCCCCTACTTTCTAAGAGCCGCACACCCTGCCAAAGTCAGGCGGTTTCCCCACAGGGATAGTGATTTCCTTTATTCTTTGTGGCCCAGGTTGTCCCGAAACCCCCGTGCCCCCTCAGCCTGGACTTCCTCTTTTTTCTAATTAATTTATTTTTAGACGTGCTGATGTTTTACTTGCATGTATATCTGTGTGAACATATAGGATCCCCTGGAACTGGAGTCACAGACAGTTGTGAGCTGCCATGTGGGTGCTGGGAACTGAACCCAGGTCCTTTGAAAGAGCAGCTTGTGGTCTTAACCTCAGAACCATCTCTCCAGCCCCAAAACGGACTTCCTATTGACCAATAACAGGAGAAATGTGAGGCAGACTTGCAAATCCACCTCCTAACTTTTGGGGTGGGGCGGGGCGGGGCAGGTTACGGGTAAGGGTGAGGGTAAGGGTGATCAGCTGGTAGTGACACTTACCTCTTTTGGGGGGACTTTGGTGCAGCCTCTCTTTGTTCCTTTTACAGTCCCTTGCAAACGTTGCCATGGCAATTGTCATGGTGCTGAGGGTGTGCCGTCTAACCAGTAAGGGATTACAGCGCAGTTAAACCTTGTCTGGCTGTTGCTCTGGTGGCATTTTAGGGCCACCGGTTTGTGCTAAGTGCAGCTTCCTGAAGTGCTCCTGGCCCCCAACATCCTGTCCTCAAAAAGCAACAAGATGAAACAGGGAGGCTGGGCAGTGCCTGGGGTGAGACAGTAACACCTGTTTTCCTGCCACAGGGTCATGGAGAGATGGGTCAGAGGTGAAGAGCACTGGCTGCTCTTCCAGAGGTCCCGAGTTCAATTCCCAGCACCCACATGGTGGCTCACAGCCATCTGTAATGGGATCTGGTGCCCTTTTTCTGGTGTGCAAGCTTACATGTAGGCAAACATGGCAGATAATTAAATACACACACTACCCAGACTAGTTTTTTGTTTTTGTTTTATCTTTCTTTTTCTAAGCAGTGCTTGGGATAGAACCCAGCGACTCATCTCAAGCAAATGCTCTGCCACACCCCCCTCCCATTAATATCTCCTTTTGCCATCTTGTCATTGCCAAGGGTAATGTCAAGCTGGTAAACTTAAGCTGTTGTGAGATATTTTCTGTTTGTTTTCGTATGTGAATGAGCTTCAGGATGAGGGCTGGGCACCTAGAAATCGAGGGAGAAGGGAAAGGAGCTATAGATTTGTCCCTGGTGGCCAGCCCAGCCACGCCTATGTAGTGAGGCTTCCACCACCAACAAAAGACCTGTGCTCAGAGAGCAGTGAGATGCTAAGCGTTTGTTCCCAAGACCTGGAGGCTGGTTCTCGCTCAACCCTGCCCTGGTTATGTACTCTGTTACTTAGATTTTACAGAAAACCAGCAAGCTTACTAGCAGCATCAGCAGATTAGCAAAACCCAAGGAGGGAGGCCTCAATGGTGTGGTGGTCTCAGTCCTTAGGGTGTGGCGCATTTAGGGGGTGTGGCCCTGTTGGGGGAAGTGTGTCACTGGGGGTGGGCTCTGAGGTGTTTCAAATGCTCAAGCCAGGCCTGTGTGCCTGTCTCTTCTGCCGCTTGCCAATCGGGATGTAGAAATCTCTGCTCCTTCCCCAGTACCACGTCTGCTTATGGGATGCTATGCTTCCTGCCCTGATGATAACGGGCTAAACCTCTGAACTGTTTAGGCCAGCCCCGATTGAATGCTTTCCTCTATAAGAGCTGCTGTGGCCGTGGCGTCTCCTCACGGCAGAACAAACACACAAACAACAAGCTATAGCTAAGACAGCTGATTTTTATTTGGTCAGAAGCACAAGATGACCATGATTATTGTAGATGACCGTTAAAACAGAAAGCGTTTTGAATGTGTACTGGTGAAAAATCTGAGAATTGGAGTTGAATCTAGAAACCGAGTCTATTTGTCTATTTTTATCATTTAATGAGTGAAAACGGATGCATGCTGAAACGTTTACGTGTGTGGGTTTTGCTTACACGTGTGTGCTCCAGTGCATGCAGAGGCCCCAGGAGGGCACTGGATCCCCTGGTTGTGAGCCCACACGTGGGTGCCGAGAACGGAACCTGGGTCTTCCAGGAGAGCAGCCAGTGCATTAGCTTCTGGTTGGCCAAGAGCACTGGCTGCTCCTGCAGAGAATCTGAATTCAGTTCCCCGCACTCACGGGGCGGCTCACAGCCGTCTGTAACTCCAGTTCCGGGGGTCTGCCAGCCTCCTCGGCCTCCGAGGGTACTGTCCACACATCATGCTACAGCCAGGCAAAACACTCATCCAGGTAAGTAAAAATCAACTAAATTTTAAAAAAATTCTCTAACATGCACAGAAATGCTCTTCTCCAGCATTGGTGCACATACAACAATAATACTTTTTTTAAAAAAATTAACAGTTATGCACTATTTTGCACAATTTCAATTGGAAGTCCAATGTGAATACATTTAATTTCAAAATTTGAACATGTAACAAATCTACTTTATTGCTTTTTTAAGCGCCTTCTTCTTTCCTCACCCTGGGCAGTGGGTTGAGATTTTGTTGTTGTTGTTGTTGTTATTTTTTGGTTTCTTGAGACAGGGATTCTCTGTGTAGCAGATCTGGCTGTCCTGGAACTCACTCTGTAGACCAGGCTGGCCTCAAACTCACAGAGATCTGTTCGCTTCTGCCTCCCAAGTGCTGGGATTAAAGGCGTGTGCTGCCACCACCTAGCATGTGATGAGATGCTTTTTAAAGGTTACACCATGTACATACACACATGTATGTATGACCACATGTGTTTGCATGCGTGCATAGACCAAGGGTGCTGCTGACATCCTATGACTAGATAGCAAACCACAGTGCTGTGCATGTGTGCTGAGGAATATGAATTTCACAGTGATTTTTTTTTTCTTTTTAACTCACCAGCACCCATTAAAAAAATATTAAAATTCAGGTGCTGGAGAGACAGCTCAGCAGTTAAGAGAACCGGCTGATCTTCCAGAAGACCCGGGTTCAATTCCCATCACCCCCATGGCAGCTCAAGACTGTCCATAACTCCAGTTCCCAGGGGGCTCTGATACCCTCACATGGTTATAAATGCAGGCAAAATACCAGTGCACATAAAATAAAAATGAGTTTTAAAATGCTGCTGGATTTTTCCCTTTGAAATTGTGTTTGCATTCTCTTTCCGCCATGGGCCCCGATCATAAGGCAGCATGTCGTTGCTCCTTGGCTGCTGTGCAGCTGTGTGTAAGTATCGTAGAGTAAAGAGGTGCCAAAGGCCACACTGAGGCATCATTAGGAACTGATCAGAGCGTCACAGATCCACCACGTTGGGTAGATGGGTTTTGAATGTCACCTATGCCTTCCGGGGATGGACTGGTGAGGATGTTTCTTACCCTCAGTCGGGGTGAGGTAAGAGTTGGGATCAGAGCGGGGTGTTTCTTTTTGAAGTAGGCTGGAGAACATCTGTGTCATTTGGGGTGGAAAGTGTGGATTAGCATATCTTCTCAGGATGATTAATTTTAGGAAAGAAAACATATGGGCACTTGAGTATTTTGAAACTGATTTCCTTAAAAGTTCCATGCCCACGTACCCTCTGGAAAGCCTTCATGTTCCCACCGAGGGATAGTCTTTCAGCGGCTTGATTTAAGTCAGTGCGCCTCCCAGTAACTAAGCAACACTTTACTTTCAGTGATTGAAAAGAATTCTGTGCATAGCATGCATGATAGAGAAAGCAGAGCCATTCTGTTTATCCTGTGCAGTTCTTCATATGCCAAGCAAGTGAAATTCCTCCTGGCTCTCGGGTGGGGGGGGGGCCGGGGAGGGGGGCAGATGGCGATGGAGGCGACTTCTCCAGTCACAAACAAAATGTGTTCCTGTTGAGGCGAACGGCGGTCTGAACGACGGTCTGCTCTGACTCACAGCCTCACCGTATTTAAACCGAGACTAAAGCAGGTTCCTCATCAGGGCATGAGTTTTGGCAAGGTCACACATAAAAGCCCTCCGTACAGTGTTTAACGTGTATACCAAGTGTTCAATAAGTATCAGCTGTTAATTTAGCTATTACGGCGTTTACCGCCGGGGAGAAGCCAAGGTGTCGGTGGAATGATGATTTCAGCCCCTCCTTATCTGCTGGCTCTTTGCGCACAGGCCACTGTGTGTAACCGCCCTGACTTCACGGACATCTCCAGGTGCTAAGCAGTCCCGTACGTTCTGCAAGGCCCAAGGCTCACACGGTCCTGTGCTCTCTCTCGTTTTTCTGGTCGGCCTCACAAGGGCAACTTGTCAACAGTGGAAGGCTGACACTCTTGAGTGTCATTGTTCATTTCTCAGGACACGTGGCATAAAGTACATGGGGGATGCTATGGGCTCACTTGCACACGCACACACACATGTGAAGAAATGACACCCCATGACAATACCAAAGCAACCTCAGTCCTCGTGTGGGCAGCCGCCGACTTATTGGGTCACATGGGCTTTAATCCCAGAGGAGTTGTCTCTTGACATGAAACTGTCCAGGCAGTATTTATACCAGCAGCTGCCCTGTGAGATCACTTACCCCTGCGGAGCCGTTTAAAAGCGGTTAATGGCAGAGGCGACGTGACGTGGCCCTGTTGAATGATCGCAGAAGTTCGCCCCAAGCCGCCGTGGTTTATGGGGGAAGGCAGTTTGTTCCACCACAGCAGGTAATTTGAAATGAAACGAGACAGTTTCTACAGGCAGATTGATTTGGGAATCTTGCCCGTTCCTTCCCTTTGACCCTTGACAAGTTGACACTACAAAGATTGTGACTTTAAAAAATGATTGGGTGCAAATACATTTAGGTAGATGATTTACTGTGTGTTGAAGCAAGGACAGAGGCTGGGACGGGAGGCGACTGTGAACGTTAACAGCCCGGGCTTTATGCTCCTGTTCCTCATTAATTACCCCACCGGGTGAATCTACTGATAACCCTACCGTAGGTAGTTTAAGTTCTTGGCAAGGGACCAGGGGGCTGATTTCCTGGTGAGAGGCTGGGAACCCGATTTCAAGATTAAGAGATGTGGTGTTCATACTCACCTTTACCGATGTTACAGGTTCTTGCCCCCATCTCGCTGGGAGCTCACCGCATGCGTAAGGAGGTGGGGCCGCCATTTCCCTGTAAAAGTCTGTTTCTTCTCTCTCTCTCTCTCTCTCTCTCTCTCTCTCTCTCTCTAACGTACAGAGGAGGAAATACTAAATAATGATAAGCTTGACTTACAAATATATATAAAATTAAGGACTCACCAGGGGTATCTGAAAGAAAACCCTGCTCTAAGTTAGCACATTTTTGGGGCTGGAGGGGTGGCTCGGGGGCTAAGAGGACGCCACAGCTTGGTTTCCAGCACCCATGTTACATGACTCACAGCTGTCCAGTTCCCGGAGAGCTGACTCATCTCACCTCCACACAGATGCTTGTCCTCATGTGCACATATCTACATGCAGATACACACACCTACATGTGATTAAAAATAATGAGAGTCTTAAAAAGTGGATTAAGACATTCTTTCAGAATCCCCTGTAACCGCACAGAGACTTCTTTGTCCTCTGGGGTGGTGTGGATGGGACCCAGGGCCTTGAGAATTCTGAACAAACGCTTAACATGTCTGAGCCAACTCCACGTTTATGGTTTCCTACCAAATCCACTCAGTAAATGAGCACATGTTATCCCCATGGGCTCTAGCCAGTCGTTTTTCTTAGAAGTAAAGCTTTGTCTTGATCTAGTAACATAAACACACACACACACACACACACATATACTATGTATGTATCCATCTCTCGCCAAATATTTGTGTGTATATATATATATGTTTCTATATGCATATGTATATATACATGTATGTGTGTATATATATATACACACATATATACATACATGAATATATATATATATATGTATATATATATATAATTGTTGAGATAGGGTCTCTCTATATAGTCCCGATTGCCCTGGAGCTTGCTATGTAGACCAGGCTGGCCTTGAACTTACAAAGATTCTCCTGCCTTTGCCTCCCCAGCGCTGGACTATGATGTATGGAAGTATTGTAAAATTTAAAAATGAAATAATCTCTAAAGCAGGCACCAGGAAAACCCTTTTAAAAATGTTATTGCCAGTCAGGTGATGGTGGCACACGCCTTTGATCCCAGCACTCGGGAGGCTGAGGCAGGTGGACCTCTGTGAGTTCGAGTCCAGCCTGGTCTACATAGCAGGTTCCAGACCATCCAGGGCTACACAGTGAGCCCCACCCCCCATACACACACTTGAAAACAATTATCTCCATCCAAAATTATGTAATGTTGTTGTCTAGATTATGTTCATCTTCTTATATAGATACAGGGTCTAGTGTGATGCAGGCTGGCTTCGAGCCCCCCGATCTTAGTCCTGGGATCACGGGCTGTGCTACCATGCCTGCTGGCTGAGCTATTTATTCTAAATGAACTTTGTGACTGGGGTTTAGCTTTGGGCTGAGGCAGTGCACGACTCCACGCTCAGTAGAGAAAACATCCATTCTTCGAGAATAGTAAAAGGTAGGAGGAAACAAAAGCTGCAGAGACCAGCCCATCTTTCTGTCCTACCTACTTACTCTCTTTGAAATATAATTTGAAGATGCTGTTTAAAAAAACGGAACAAATCCCCCATTGGTCTCCGTTTAAATTATTTACTGCCCCTTTGAGCCGCATCTTCATTGAACTATGTTAAAAGTATTTTGCTGAAATGCCTCTTTCTGTTGTCCATCGGGTTTAATAAACGTGCCATTTAATAAGCTCTCTACCTGTAAGGATAGACTATTTGACCTCTGTGCTCTGCCACTGCTAGGCATAGTATAAGATTGCTTTGTGAAATAAAGCTGTCGGTAACATCAACAAAATAAAAAATGATCGTATTCCAATACTCGCTGCTGAGTGCTGTGACAGGGCTGAAATATGGAATAAAATTGAAAGTAGATTAGTTTTGGGTCCTAAGTCATGTTTTGACAAGAAATAAGAGAGGAGAACATATCTTTGAACTTTTAGTTTTAAAGTTTTTAATGAAAATATTTATCATTTTTGTAAGCTTCCTCCTTTCTTTATCGCACCTAGGCTGTATATAGCCTTAAAACAATCCGTTCTCTGATTGTGAGGGGACATAAATACTGCCCTATCTTTATATTAAATATCATAAAGGGGACGTGCACAGGGCACAATGCTTGACACTCGTAAGCTAAGGAGTGTCATGCTAATAAAAAGCGTATTGAAGAGGTTGGGAATCCGTCGTTAATAAGCTACATATTTTCAGGGTATGTAAAGCACGTGAATACTGCAGAGGAGAAGGTTGCTTTTGCTGTGTTTTTTAAACTCCGCTGAAGTGGAAGGACCCTTGCTGGCCATTGCTTCCAACCTAAAGGAATTTCAGAATTGCCGAGACATGCAGATTGTGAAATATCTTTCACTGCTTTGGTTACACATTAACCAGATGAAATCATGACGGGGTGGGGTGGGGTGGATGGTTGGCTGAGCGTGCTGGCTGCGTAGGTAACACCCCTCGGGCCCCGCCCCCACCCCCAGGCAGCTGCAAACATCCTGGGCCACCAGATTCGGGCTTGTGGCTTTCTTGAAGGTGCCCTGCCTTCCCTCCCCTTCATTTCCTATGCATTGGGTTCACAGGCAGCTGGCTAAGCAGCTGTGCGTGTCACCGTGTGTTCCTATACTTTCTACTGGAGGCGAGGCTGGACATGAGCGCCATCAGCTACGGCTCCTCAGTATGAACATCGTACGGACGTTCCCTTCCTAAGTATGAATCACGTGTTAACATAAGACTAACGTGGGCCAGGCTCCCAGACGGACGCTTGCTGTTTTTAGTCATGAGAAGGGCCAATCCTGTCTGTTTGCGCTTCGATTTTTATTTTATTTTATTTTTGTTTTTATTTATTTTTTTTTATGCACTTGAGTCCAGATGATTGCTTTATCTCTGAGCTGTATCCCGTACTTATTTTAAAAGGTTGATTTATTATTATTACTCGTGTGTCTGTGTCAGTGTGGGGGGTATGTGCGTGGGAGTATAGGTGCCCTCAGGGGTCAGAGGAATACCAGGGAGCTTGAGTTACGTGGGGAGGTGAGTTGCCCAGTGACAGGACTGAGGTCCTCTGCAAAAGCAGCTGACTCCTCTCTCAACTGCTCAGCCCTCTCTCCAGCTCCTTTATTTGATTTTCTTAGAGGTGGGTCTCACTGTGCAGCCCAGCCTGGTGATGTCGTGGTGGTTGGCCCTGAACTTCTGACCTCTCTACCTCTACCTCCCAAGGGCTCAGAGAAGAGGTTTGCACCCCACATCAGGCCTTAGCTAAAGGCTTTAAAGAAAAAGTATTCACGGGGCCCCAAACGATCTCTCCTTAGATACTTTACAGCTGTTCCAAAGGAGAAAAAAAAAAAAAAATAAAAATGTAGATGATATGAGCCATAGCTATTTCCTAGTAGTTGAAATGTATGCCAAAAGCGTGGGTCCTGTAACCTAGACCCTTAATTTGTTCCATTACATGGTTTTAACCTTGACTTTGCTAAACAGTGTCTTTAAGCAGGGCAGTGAATTACTGTTGCCATTAGGTTGGTGTCATGTGTCACCCTTGATGGCGGCTTGGCTTCTGAATACAGAAGGCTTCCGGGTCACTATATAGTTGTCGGTGATGCAGACCAAATTTACATACATGTTTTGGTCAAATGTCAAACCCCAGAAGGTCCTGAGCACGCATAGCAGGAGGGCCAGAGAGTGTGACAGCATACCCAATCAGCATACCCTTGGTCCAAAGACAAGCTAGGAAAAGCCACCGCTGTGTAAGACAGCAAAGCTGAGAAGGGAGGCAGATTCTAGTGTTCTAGAAGGTAACAGGGAAGAGAAATGGTGGGGAAATACCAAGGATTCCAACAGGGACAGAGAGGTGAGAAACAGTCCACCCCCATGAGCTATGCAACAAGATGGATAGACACACTCTTTCAGCCTGGGGCTTCTTGGCGATGGCTGTGGCGCCTTCCGCAAACGTGACCCTCATCAGTGCCAGAGTGTAATCTGTAATATGGGCCAAGGCACAGGCTACACTTGTTCAGCCAAAGTACCTGCAGGAGGGGCTTGAGCGGGCGCTGTGGTACAGCCGCTGCCTGCCCCACTTGGCTACCTCCTTTTCTACCCCTCCATTCTGAAACAAGGCTGTTCACTTCCCTTCAGATCTGATGAGGTCCACCCCATCCTTGTGCAAGGAATTTCTAGAAGTTTCTGATTGTTGATAAACAAAACTTCTTACTCTCGTTTTACTTGCTCGTGTTTGAAGCATTTGGAACTAGAACTCAATGTCAATTTTATTTATTTGTTCATTTATTTATTTATTAGAGATCAAATCCAGGGCCTTGTACCTGCTGGACCCAGGCTGGGAGCAGTGGTTCAGCTAAGAGTGTGTCTTCCTCTTGCAAAAGCCCTGAGTCCAATTCCCAGCATCTATGGTGGGAAATTGAAAATTTGAAAGTTCAGCTTGGGGGTGGGTGGGGGTGACACTCTGGCCTCTAGAGGCATTGCACTCACAGGCACATACAAAGACAGACAGGAACACACATAGTTTAAAGAATGAACATATACTTTGAAAATATCTTGCAGTGGTCCTTTATTGTTTGTTCTAGAAGAAGCAAATTACCTGTTCAAATGGCATTGATGATGATGATGGCTAGGCAAACCAATACTGCAGTTGGACTATCCTATGAAACGATATCACAGCGGGACATATATGTGTTTATTATATCCTGGGTGCTGTTCAATGTACCTTTATATGCATCGACTCATTTAAATGTAGCAAGTAGTCGCTGTAGGACATGTACTATGAATACCTTTATCTTATAACACGAGTCTGTGGTCATTCAGGAAGAACTGGGATTCAAAACCGGGAAGTCTCGGCCTAGAGTGGTGGCCTGTAGTCCTGGCGGGTGGGTATAGCACGTTCCAGGACAGTCAGGACTACGTAAAGAGAGAGCACCTGTCTTACCTCCCCCACCCCCAGCATGAATTCTAATATTAAATTAGAATATTAATATTAAAAACCCGGAGTCAGATGTAGGGGCAAATGCAGAAAGATCAGAGAGACAAAGGAACAAGCCACAGCCACACAACTTCTCAGCCAAAGAGACCGAGCTCCCATCTCCTTCCACCTCACATTACACTCTCTGACCGGCTTCATCACATCCTGTCTGTACAGACCTCCAGACCTCTATGGTTAACTAGTGGCTAGCTCCACCCTCTGATCTTCTGGCAAGCTTTATTTGTTACAGTACAAACAAGATATTACCCCCCCCCCCCCCCCAAAAAAATAAAACGCCAACAAATCAAAAGCAAAACCCCAGGAAATCTGGTGGCAGAGTTTATGATTTTTTTTTTTTTAATTTCCTAGACAGGGTTTCTCTGTGTAGCTTTGGAGGCTGTCCTGGAACTTGCTCTGTAGTCCAGGCTGATCTCAAACTCCCAGAGATCTGCCTGCTTCTGCTTCCCCAGTTCTGGGACTAAAGGCGTCAACGCCCAGCTGAGTCTATGATTCTTGTTTGTTTTTTTAAGACAGAGTTTCTCTGTGTAGCCCTGACTGTCCTGAAACTCCCTCTATAGATCAAGTTGGCCTCAAACTCAGAGTTCTACCTGCCTCTGCCTCTGGAGTGCTGGGAT
The DNA here is from genome assembly GCA_030556225.1 of Cricetiscus sungorus. Taxonomy (NCBI): domain Eukaryota; kingdom Metazoa; phylum Chordata; class Mammalia; order Rodentia; family Cricetidae; genus Cricetiscus; species Cricetiscus sungorus. The sequence continues at coordinate 4,763,335 of JANBXA010000367.1, read as the reverse complement.
TAAAGGTTTGAGCCACCAAGCCTGGCCTCCCTGATTGTTATAAAACCTGGCACAAAGCACTGTTTTGTGATTCATTCATTTCTTAATTTACTCACTTAACCAACAAGCCAACCAGAAAACCAGCCAGCCAGCCCCCCAGCCAGCCCCCAGCCAGCCAGCCACCCTCACACCCACTCACCCAACCAGCCAGCCAAGCAATGCATTTATTTGGTCTGTACTGCAATCTATGGCTGCTACTCTACAAGATAGGCGCTAGAGTAGGGATTAGAAAGAGACGGAGCCTTCATGCAATTTACAGATAACTGAGGAAAGCAGGCATGAGTAAAATACGAGCATAAGTAACTGTAACCCTGCAGTGCAAGACAGAGGTAGCAGGTGCCGGGAGAGAGCTCACAATAAGGGATTTAACTTAGCAAAGTCCTTGAGAAAATGTTGAGTTGGATCTGAGAGCTGAAGTTCACCACCACATGCCAACTGAGTCAGTTTTTCCAAGTTACTGGGACGGAACTCAGTGCTGGGGACTCGGAGCTCACTGAAGTCAGCAAAATCCTAGTGCTGGAGGATTCCATGCCCTTGTGGGCTGCAGAGGGTGGATCCAGGTTTATCTCAAGACCAGCAGGGAGAGGCCACCATTTTCCCTCCCTTGGAGAGTCAGTCCTCTTGCTACAGTGAAGAGGATGGGTTTGAGATGGGTCTGGGATGGATGTGGGGACGGAGGAGGCTTGGGGCCACTGCAGGGGTCAGATATGTGTGGTAAAGCTCAAGCCGGAGTGTGGCAGTGGATGGGGTCGTGCTGGCGGTGGGCGTGGAAAGACTCAGGAGGTCATCGGAAGGCAAAAGAGAGGACAGTTGCTCTGTAGCCCTCGGGCTGGTGGAGTTCAATGAAGGTGCCGTGTGCAGTGCCGGGACCCCCGAATCAGACCAGGGTGGATCTGCCCTGACCTGGACAGGTTGCATTTGTAGTTGACATTGCAGTTTTAATGTTGCAAAGAATAAAAGCCAAAATGTGAATCTCTCTACCTGGACTTTTAACGAGAATTGGAAAGTAAGAAGCGTTAGAGAGCGCATGCTCGGTACCCACTGTCTTCCCGTGAAACTGGGTTTTACGGGAGAGCGTTCATTTAGCCCTCATCCACTACGGCTTTGCGTCTGCGAACAAGAGCACTTAAAGCCGTCACTTGGAACACCACCTTTACTTAAGAGAGAAGCGCTCTGCCATCAGGGTAATTGTTTGGACACTGTCTCCGCGTACACGGACTTGTGTAAGCCATCATTAATTCTTTGTATAATTAATACATAAAGCGCAGAGTTTCTATTAATGGAAAAGCAAACTCAAGCATCACGCTGGTAATATCAATAACATGCATTTGTAGTTACATACTGTAGATGACTGTGAAAGCTACATTTTATTACGTTAATAAAATGTAAATCCTCCCGAAGCAACCCAGAAGCGGCTAGCAGCGAAGCTGTTGGAGCTCAGTGCTTCATCCATCTGCCAGGGGGCTGCAGGCACTGTGAGCTGCAGGGATCTTTGTCCCCCACAAAAGGATGCTATTTATATTTCTCTTTTTAAAAACAGTATAAGTTCACCTTACAAATTAATGGGTCACATTGTGACATTTTCATATGTGTATCATGTTCTTTGATTATATTTCATCTACATTGTTTTGTTTTGGTTGTGGTTTTTGGAGACAGTATTTCTCTATGTGGCTATGGCTGTCTTGAAACCCACTCTGTAGATCAGGCTGACTTTGAACTCACAGAGATCCCCCTGCCTCTGCCTCCCGAGTGCTGGGACTAATGCCTCCATCTCCAGCTTCCTTCCCCCATTCTTAACCCTCCAACCACCTCTACCTGGTTCTGCTCTTTCTCCAATCCTGCTCTCATGCATGCTTCCGTGCGTGCGTACACGCTTGTGTGTGTGTGTGCGCGTGTGTGTATGTGTGTGCGTGTGTGTGTGCATGCATGTAAATACACATATTGGAGTGAGGTAACATTTCAATGCAGGATTTTTTTTTAAATCTTGAAAAATTACATGACTTTTATAGATTTTCTGGATTTTTATGAGATGAAAACAGGTGGGACCTATCATCGGGAATTCACTTCCTGTCAGCTGACATGATGATCTCTGCTGATCCTGTCCATTTCCCTGCAAACGGTGCAGCTTCATCCTTCTTTGTGGCCGAACACAACTCCACTGTGTGTGTCCTTGTTTTCTTTATCTGTTCGTTTGTGGAGGGCACCTGAGTAGTTGTGTGGCTAAGCTACTGTGAATAGTGTGTGCTGTGTGACTTGTGTTTCTTTACACGCCTACGATGTATAGGCTCCCTGATCATGGCGTGATCCTGTTTTCATTCTTTTTCACGGAATGCCCATATTGGCTTCCAGAATGGCTATGCCACGCCACGTTTCCACTGTGCATGTGCACTTCTTTCCTGGCTATTATTTGTTGTGGTTTACTTTCTTGACGTCACGAGGTAGAATCTCGATTTTCTGTTTTCCCTTTTTGGATGGGATCCTGCTGTGTAACCCTGGCTTTGACCATGAGACCATTCTGCCTTTGTTGGCTGAGTAGTTGATTACACGTCTGTACCGCTAACTTGACATAACTTGCCTATTTGTTGGCTGAATTTTTTGTGTGTTTATTTTTCGTTACATATTCTACATATCAATCCCTTGCCCAATAAATAAATAGCTGGCAACATTCTCCGTCCCATTTTGTAGCTTGTCTTCTTACTCTGGTAACTGTTTCTGTTGCTATGCATAAACGTTTTAATTTTGTGTACTCCTATTTGCCAATTCTTCTTACTACTTCCTGGGTGACGGGAGTCATATTCAGAAAGTCCGTTATTGTTCCTAAGGAGACATCTTTCCCATGGTGAACGATTGTATGGTAATGAAATAGCAACACGGTATTATGAATGAGAGTCATGATAGCAAGAGTAAAATAGTAATGACACAACTAAAGACAAAAGCACTTATCCAGCCCGAGAGACCAGCTTCTATTGCTGTATGGTCTTTCTGGAACATGCATTGGACATTGGGAGACGCAAGGGAGAGCACTAACTTAATGAAGATTTATTTTTACTTTTCCTATATGTGTGTGTGCGCCTGGGGACCAGGAGGCAAGGAAGCCTCAGATGTGGTGGGAGTGAGTGAGTTAGAGGTCGTGTTGAGCCGCCTGGTGTGGACACTAGGAACTGAACCCGCATCCTCGGGAAGAGCAGTAGGCTCTTAACTGCGGAGCCATCTCTCCAGCCCTGTGGAGTGCTGATTTCATGAAGGAAGAGTGAGGTGTGTGTAGGGTTGCCAGTGCTGCTAGGTTAGTATCTCGGTCCTGTTGACAGCATGAAAGCACAAGTGTGTGGGATAGGCTAGTCCTGCCCATCCTCCTTGAGGCGCCCGCCAGTCTTCCTGTGAAGGAGGGCTAGCGTTGGTGGTCCTCATATGCTCTAAGGACTGTGAGCAGGTCTCTCTTTCCAGACAGGACATGGGCGAAATAGTTTCATCCTGGGGATGGAGTAGGGAAGTCTCCAAATGTGGCGATCCCTGGAGTACATTCGAAACATCTTAGAGGCTGAGGGCATGGCTGGGTGGTGCAATGCTTGCCAGGCACTTATAAGGAAGGCCCTGGGTTTGATCCCCAGCGGTGGGGGAAACAATGCTAAAGGTAACCTTCACTGGGTAAAGTCACAGAAATGCAGAAGGCGCGGGGACTGTCCCTGTGCGATTGATTGCTCCCGTCTAGTCTATGGTGCAGAAGCCAGTGGAGAGTGTCAAAATCGTCCTGTTCCTGACTGGACACCACCCAAAAGGCCCACAGAGCTATTCCCATCCCAGCATCTCAGAATGCAACTGTCTGTGGTCGTGGAACAAAGTTAAAATGTTTCTTTCTTTCAGTAGTAAAGTGCCAGATTTGAAACAAACAAACAAACAAACAAATCATTTAAAGTAAAAATAGAAAACAATTTCCCAGAATAATCTTGCATTCAAATTAGTGTCCCAGAATGTCTGATTTCTTTTATTTGTGCATTTTTTTTTCTTTTTGCCACAGCACCAAAAATTAGGTTGCTTTGCTTAGATATACAGATGGACTTTGGACTGTCCCAATTTGTCTACAAAAGCCACGAGATGGCTCAGTGGTTAACAGTACCTTGTCCTTTTTAAAGCCCTGAGGTTGATTCCCAGCACCCACATATCACCCGACCACCATCCATAACTCCAGTTCTAGGGGTCCACCACCCTTTTCTGACCCCCAAGAGCACCAGGCACGTATGTGGTGCACAGACATTCATGTGAGCAAAACACTCACGGACATAAACTAAATTAAATAAATCTTTAAAAAGATTTTGTAAACATCTATATTGTTTGTGTTTTTATTTCTTCTCCTGAGGACAGGTCCAGGCTTTCGCAATATCCTCAAAAATGGCCTGTGAGCTCCTTCCCCGGAATCTAAGACACATTTATGGACCAGAATATAAATAGGCTATGAATACAAATAAAGCGCTTTCTTCCCTCTCTGTGTATTTCCTCATATGGCCAACAGGTGGCAGCACAGACATCAGCCTTCAACACCCCCCCCCAAACACACACACCCGCACCCCGTTTTTCCTGACCTCAAATAAATTTACCCGTAAAACGTAATGTTGGGATCCCATTAGCAACCTAGCTGCGGCTTGGATGGATTGTGGACGAAGTGTCTCATCTGAGGAAGAGTAAAGTGAGATTAACCAGCAGTCACGAATGTGGAATGCGGAGAGCCAGTATTTGACGTGCTTCAGTTAGTGAGAGAGAGAAAACGCTCACAGCTGGCCGAATCAAAGGTCCCCACAGCCCGGAGCACAGAAAAAGAGGAAGTTGTCTAGCTCTTGTGCCTCTGAGAATTTTTAATTTCGGCAATTAAGAATCACTTTCCGCTTCTGTGAACTCACAAGGACCCCGGAGGTGGATATCTGTTACGAATTCTTAACCGTGCGTTCCCTTTTCTCTTTCAACCTAACTAGCTAGTTCAGATGTCAGCATTTCAGGCGGGAAGATTCTGGGTCCTTACTATGACTGATGGCAACGACATTATCTCAGGATTTGCTCATTTGTTTACTGGTGTAGCATTGTGGTGCCCCGTAATTCTTAGAGGTGGAGTTGAGCTTTCGTTTAAGTTTAAACGAGTCCAAGGTCAAATCTCAACAGGACAGACGGTGGGCTTGATGAGGTGCATCATGGGCTTCAGTTGCTTTTCTTTGAAAAGTTGCCATAAAATGCTGCTAGCCGCGAACGAGGAGCAGATAGATGGGCCTCACCGTGGCAGGCCGTCCAGTGCGGGAGAAGGTGATGGATGGAGAGGGCAGTGACGGTTGAGAAATGTCATCAGAAGGGATGCAAACGTCGGGGGCAGAATAGGATTTGAAAACTTTGCCAGCCTATTTGGGTTCATTTTTCACAGTCCGGTTCAAACTGCGAGGCTCCCTTGAAATGTAAAATAACCCCCAGGCGAAAGCGGAGCCAGGAATTTGCATCTGAGTTCAGCTCCTCTCGTTGGGGCTAATCATTGCTGCGAGAGGGACCTCAGCGGATCTATCAGCCACCAATCAATTAGTATTTATGGAAATGCGGTTTTTGCCTAGTCTTCCATTAATTGTCGCGAGCAACAGGAGACAAATTGCACCCTAATCCCCCCGGTTGCAAGCCTGTTGTCTCCGGAGCCTCTCTGTGTGCAGCAGGAGGGGAAAGGGAAGTCTCGTGGAGACCGAGGGTCAAAGGCCATTGTTCGTTGAGTCGAAGCACTGGGGATTGAACTTGGGGCCTGGGACACACTAGGCAAGTGCTCTACCGCCAAGCCTACATCTCCAGTGTTCTTGATTTTTATAAAATTTGAGATGAGGCTTCTCCAAATTCCCCCGGGGCTGGCCTTGAACTTGGCAATCCTGCTGTCCCAGCTTCCACCAGGCTCCCCGGTTAGAAGGCGTTTTCGTGGGAACCTTGTGACTCAGTTGCACTCCAGCTCGTTCACCCAGCCCTGGTGCTTGACGCAGAGTTTCTATTGGATAACAGTTCCTGTTGAAAGCCCCTGGGCTGCCGAATGTGTTCTCAGGGCTGAGTGTGTGTGTGTGTGTGTGTGTGTGTGTGTGTGTGTGTGTGTGTGTGTGTGTGTTTTCCTGTGAACTCTGACACAGGAGGGTTTCATAGGTCTGGACCAGGGTGGGTGGCCTTTTCTCCCGACCATTTTAAAAGCTCCAGGTGTGAGGGGAGGGGAGACAGTGACTCAGACTGGCAGTGGAATGCACCACACTTGGGGTTTAGTTTTTCCCTGAAGGAAGAGGGTTGTTTCTGGAACCTTCTTATTCAGGATTTTTACAGGTTGGCCCTGTGTATGGTTACTTAAGGCAGAAAGGCAAAGCAAAACGAAAGACAACTCAACTCCCCCAACTCAGCTTCCCCAGCCCCCAGCAATTAAGGTTGGTGTCTTGTGAGGCGTGGTGCAGGCCTGTGACCCCAACTCTGAGAAGGCAGAGCGGGGTGAATTGTCCCTGGCCTGGGCTACAGAGTCTGTTCTAGGACAGCCTTGCCCATCAGCCTCCTTAAAATTTCATTTATACTTTTCATGGATTTTTAATAAATTTCATGCATTAAGTTTTTAGGATAGGATCTGATAGAGCCCCAGCTAGCCTTTATGAGGCATAACTATTACACTACACCTGTTAGATGGCCTGAATCATTGCTCTCCAAAGTATAGTCCTAGAAATACCAGCTCCACAGCATATTGGTACACAGTTTTGGTTCCTCATAGAAATCTGTCCTGGACCAACTAAGGCAACTTTCACAGGTGTCTTTTGTTTTGAGATAGGGTCTCGTGCAGCTCAGGCCCACCCATATGGGAGCACAAACTGGATCTGCTGGTCTCCTGCCAGCGTCTCTCAAGTGCAGGGATTATAGACCCGTGCCACCTATCCAGGTTTATGCAGTGCTAACCCTAACCCTAACCCACGGGGGCGGGGGTGTCCTCACTGCTAGGCAAACACTCCACCAAGCAAGCCACAGCCCAGCCCTCAGAGGCTTCTTCACAGGAAACGTATGAAGTCTGAAGCCCAGAAGGAGACTCTGTGTGGGTTGTAAAATGCCTCCCAGGACTTAGGAAATACCTGCTCATGAACTCACTTAGGTTTAAAAAGACCACCACAAAAGAAGACAGAAGCTGCCAGGTAGTGGTGCACACCTTTGATCCTGGCACTCAGGAGGCAGAGGCAGGAGGATCTCTGTGAGTTCAAAGCCAGCCTGGTCTACAGAGAGAGTTCCAGGACAGCCAGAGCTGTCCGCACACAGAGAAACCCTGTCTCGAAAGTCGAAGAAGAAGGAGGAGGAGGAGGAGGAGGAGGAAGAGGAGGAGGAGGAGAAGAAGAAGAAGAAGAAGAAGAAGGAGAAGACGAAGAAAGAAAGAAAGAAAGAAAGAAATAAAGAAAGAAAGAAAGAAGACAGAAACTAAACAACAACATTGAAGGTGAGTTACAGTATGATATGGTGGCATATGTCATTTTGGAATTTTAAAAAATGAATTAATTTTTCATTGTTTCTTTTGCTGTAGAGTCTCATGTGGGGGACACTGGCCTTGAACCTTAATCTTCCAATATGTGTGCCATCACACTCGATTCCTTTTATGCATTATTTTAAAAATGTGTTTTGCACTTATTTAGTTATTGAGAAAGATGGTGTGTGTGTGTGTGTGTGTGTGTGTGTGTGTGCAGGCACATGCACCACAGGGCCAGTGTTAGGGACAGGTGACAACTTGCTGACGTTGGCTCATAGGAAATGGGCTCAGTGCTCTTAGTGGCCAGGTCATCTTGCCATCCCTAATTTTATTTTATTTTTTCTAATGTCCCCCAAAAAGTAATTGGAAACGGGAAAAGGCAGCAGGCAGGTGTAAGGTAGTGAATGAGCACATTGTAAGGAATGAATGTTACAGAATTTTTACAGCACGCTCAGGACGACAGATGTGAAACTATACAGTAGTGTGTGTCTCTGATAATACATATTTTGGGGGCACAACTTGACATGTGTATCTTAAGATTCACGTTTTGCAATGTCTAAAACAGACCCGGCTACAGCTTGGGCCTTTTATGTATACTTTAAGAAAGGAAACCAAAAGAACAGTACGTAGGCAGGACGAATTTATCTTCTGAATGGAGGAATTAGGTCATCGTCAGGCAGTTTTGCCCGATGGGAAACCCTCCCTGTAGGTACTCAACGCTGGCCCCGCTTTAGCTGAGCGGCTTGCGGCTGAGCAGGATGGCAGCTGAAGGATGCTAGGAACCCTCTGGTGTCAGCACTGTGACAGCAAGACTAGCCTCAGCCTTTAGCTGTGGTGCCTAACAAGCTTCCCCGAGACCACCGACGAAACAAGAGCCCTGCTTCTCAATGATGTCAGTAATTGCATCAAGGAGACACGGTGTGGTTTTTGCCTCCCCACGGGGTCTGGGCGTGTGGTCCAACAGCTCCCTAGGGAGAGTCTGGTAATGACCTTGGCGCCCCTCAGCAAGGCCACCTGGAACGGAAAAGGGAGGGTTTCCAGGAGAAGGCTTGGAACAGGCTGGGTTACCAAGGACATCCCCCTGGACCGGTGATAGAAAAAAGGCCCTCCAGCTGTGTGCAAACGGGTTTGCAGAGCAGACACGATTCTTTAATGCAGGAGCGGGGTTCGCTGCGGTGGCTTAGCCGGGACTGCCCCCCCCAGGGCCATACCCACTATACCCAGGGCTATACTCACTATATCCACTATATCCAATCCTCACGGCCTCGCGTGGCGGCCTGGGATCCGTCCCACAGCTCCCTCTCCTCACCCAGGTTCCTTCCAGCACTGTGGCTAGGACCAATGGTGTTTTAGAGGAGGGAAGAGCAAACCACTCATCCGGGAAACGATGCTCTGGATTTTTGAGAAAACAATCCAAGATGTTACTTAGCTCCTATAGCTCCCGGGACACTCCCAAATAGGACCTGGAACCTGGATATAAAGTCTGGAAGGCTAGGACCTCGTTATGTGCTTAGTATTGTTTTATAAAGCACAGTCGTGTCACCTTTTAATACAGGAGTTCCTTTAAGAAGCGGGAGAAAGCCAGGTGCGGTCACACGCGCCTGCACTCGGGAGGCAGAGGCAGGTGGATCTCTGAGTCTGAATCAGCTTGGTCGACAGAGCGAGTTCCAGGACAGTGAGCGGCACACAGAGAGAGCCCTGTCTCAAAAAGCAAAATCAAAGTGGGAGAAAGAATGAGCAGGAAGAAATCCCCACCCAACCCCAGGAACTCACTTATGTAAGACCAGGCTGGCCATGAACTCATAGAAACAAATACCCTTGCCTTTGCCTCCCTAGTGCTGAGGTTTAAAGTGTGTCCCCAGAGACGTGTACCTTAAAGAAAATGATATTCTGAACAGGAAAAAGGGTAGCGGGCTGGGGGGGGGGGGGCATTTAGACTGCAGAGGCCAGAATCACCTCCAGCAGCCACCATTCATTGCCCTTAGGTGGGTCTTGTTCTGGGTTCTGATTTCCTTGCATTAACTACATTTTCAGCACCTGGTGAGGTGCCGGCCCGTGCTGGATCCAGAGAGGCCACGCTTTCCTGGTAGCTGGCTGGTTGGCTGCAGAGCCCAGGTCCTCTGCGTGCATGCTGGCTGTCTCACTCCATGTCACCTGACGAGGGGTGTGGTGGGGCACCGTGGGGCGAACACCCAGAACCTGCGAGAACCGGAAGCCTCAGAAGCCTGCCTTGGAAAACAGCCTTCCTCCCTGAGAGTCTGAGCAGGTATTAAGTCTCTCTCTTTCCCTCCCTCCCTCCCTCCCTCCCTCTCTCCCTCTTCTCTTCCCCTCTCTGCCTCCCCTTCTCCCCCTCCCCCTCTCCCTCTCCCTTTCTCCTTCCCCCTCCTTTTCCTCCCTCTCCTCCCCTCTCTTTCTCCCTCCCCCTTCCCTCTCCCTCTCCTCCCTCACCCTTTCTCTCTTTCTCCCTTTCCTCTCTCCTCTCTTTTCTCCCCTCTCCCTCCCCCTCCTACTCTCCTCCCCTCTCTCCCCCTCTCCCACCCCACCCCCATGGGGTGATTGGCATGAGTAGCTGACACTGTCTTAGCGACTTCTATAGCTGTGGAAAAATCCATTGCTTGTTCCAATGGCGGGGAAGGAGCAGGCCAGATGACCAGAGTGGCAGCTGGAACTCTGTTGGCAAGAGTCCCCCTGTTTCCGGGGAGATTTCCCTGGAGGGTCCTTGCTTTGTTGTACATGGCCAGGTACCATTTGAGCTGGCAGTGTGAAAACTAATTTCTTTCCCCTAATTTCTTTGTACCGCATCATTTTAGTGGCATGGATTTTTAAGACACATCAAATATGATTCTTCTAGTGCAGTTACAGGCAATAATTTCTGCACTTGAGAAGACAAACTTGTTTGATGGGAAAACGACTACAGAGATCATTATTTTCCTGTTACAGAAAATGGATTTTTTTTCTCGATAGGTGTGGAGGTGCACACCTCTGATCCCAGCACTTGGGAGGCAGAGGCAGGCAGATCTCTAAGAGTTTGAGGCCAGCCTGGTCTACAGAGCGAGTTCCAGGACAGCCAGAGCTCCACACAGAGAAACCCTGTCTCAAAACCAAAATAAACCAATAAGTAAATAAACAAAATTAGACGATAAACAAAAACTAAGACATTGGAATTGGACAAGCAGACGGAAAGGAGCCAAGGGAAGGCACAGAAAGGGAACCTGGCCTCACACTCAGGGATCCCTTAGAACGCTAACCGGGACACAGCTGGGACAGAGGGGAGGGGTTGATGGAGACGTCACACTTGTCACACTTCAGGCTGAGCATTCCCAGGTCTCACTCTGGGAGGACTTCTGCTGTGGGTCTGTTTCTCTTCCCATGTGCCTACAGGGATTCTTGCTAAACAGCCCGGATAGGCCTCTTCCTGAAGGCAGACAGCGTGATCTGATAGCAAAGGAGGGGGATGTTTATCTAAAAACGGGATGACACAGTTTATCTAAAAACAGGGCCCCAGGGGGAGCTCTGGCAGGGGACTCTCAGGGGCTCATTGCAACTTTCAAAGACAACAGTCTTTGCCAAACCTTACACGTAGATTTGCCGTTTGCTTTTTTTTTTTTTTTTTTTTTTTTTTAAAGATTTATTTATTGTGTTACATCCTTCTTCCTGCATGTACACCTGCGGGCCAGCAGAGGGCACCAGATCTCATTACAGATGGTAGTGAGCCCCCATGTGGGTGCTGGGAATCGAACTCAGGGCCTCTGGAAGAGCAGCCAGTGCTCTTAACCTCTGAGCCATCGCTCCAGCCACCTACCATTTGCTTTCTTTTAATTTTTTTAATTATTATTCATGTGTTTATGTGTATAATGTGTGCTCATGAGTGTATGTACACATGTGCTTCATCAGGCGTGTGGAGGTCAGAGGACACTTTTTTTTTCATTTGTTTATTTGCACATACATGTGCAGGCCCATGTTTGTCTCGGCAGGATTGTAGAGGTCAGAGGACAACTCTTGGGGAGTTGATTCTCTTCCCACCATGGCTATGGTGGCCGTTGTTTGCTGCAGCTGTGGGCGATGACAAAAAAAAAAAAAAAAAAAAAAAAAAAACTCAATAAAACCCACGTGGCGTTTATTGGGGAAAGGTAGCAAAGGGCAGGGAGGGGTTGGCCAACCGGGATCAGGGATGGAAGGGGGGACAGGTGGGAGGCGCTCGCTTAAAAGAGGAAGCTTGCGCACGCGTACAGAGTGGTCCTAGCTTCCACGAGAAAGCAGGCTGAACGAACCTCGAGGAGGGAGTCAGGAAGCAGCGCCCCCCATGCCCCTGCGCCACCCCGGCCTCCGGGCTCCTGCCCTGCTGACGGCTTTAGGTGTGATTTGAGAGCTGTAATCTGAAACAAACACTTCGTGGTGTTTATCTCAGCAATGGAAGCTCTAAGTCCCTTCACCACCGCCCCCTTTTCCCACTGCATCTCAGTCCTGGCCTCATTCATTTCATCGCTGAGACCGCCGTAGGTGCTGCACACCCATGCTGCTCTTGGAAAGGGAGTGAATTCAATTCCCGCGCCCCTCACGGGACAGCCCGACTCCAGGGCCAGGGACTCCCATGCACATAGAGCCCCCTCAGACGTTAAATCAAAACAAATCTTTAGTTTTTACTCAGATCCTGAAGAAGGGTAAATGCAACTCCCCCCCTCCCCAGCCTGGGAATCGAACCCAGGGCCTTGCACATGCTAGGCAAGTTCTCTACCACTGGTTTTCTGGCTTGTCACGGTGTCTGGTGACCTCTTTCACTGCGGTGTGGAGGAGGCACCTGGCTATCAGGACCTATAAATTTTTATATAGGGCTTTTTTATTCTTTGAGCTCTTAATACATACATCGATGGTATTCGCCTGCATTTCCTCCTCCTCCTCCTCCTCCTCCTCCTCCTCCTCCTCCTCCTCCTCCTCCTCCTCCTCCTCCTCCTCCTCCTCCTCCTCCTCCTCCTCCTTCGTTTTTTGAGACAGGGTCTCTCTGTGTAGCTCTGGCTGTTTGAAACTCACTCTGTAGCCTTCAGCTCTCAGATCCTCCTACTCTGCCTCCTGAGATAATAGGCTGAGCCACCACTGCCCAGCTCTCCTTGCTTCTTACTTACTCCTTCCAGGTTCCCCCACTCATACCCACCCTCAGCTTCACATTTGCCTGCCCTCCTCCCGTCCCTCCCTCCCTCCTCCCCTCCCTCCCTCCCTCCCTCCCTCCTCCTCTTCCTCCCTCCCTCCCTCCCTCCTCCCCTCCCTCCCTCCTCCTCCCCTCCCTCCCTTCCTCCCTTCCTCCCTTCTCCCTTCCTCCCTCCTCCCCTCCCTCCCTCCTCCCCTCCCTCCCTCCTCCTCTTCCTCCCCCTTCCTCCCTCCCTCCCTTCCCCTCCCTCCCTCCCTCCCTCTCTCAGAATCCAGTCAGTGCAGCCCCCTGACCTTTGGTCACACACTTCTGTTGCTGCTGGTGTAGGTTAAGAACGTCTTTCATTTTTTTTTTTAGTGGAAACTAGTTGTTTTGCCCCAAGATGTACTAAGAAAAAATCTAAACGAGGATCTGCCTGAATATGTATTTGTGACATAACATACCGCGCTGGCTGCTCTTCCTGAGGACCCGGGTTCAATTCCAGCACCCACACAGCTGCTTACACGGTGTAACACCACTTCTGGGAGAGCTGGTGCCCTCTTCTGGCCTCCCCAGGTACTGCATGCACACAGTTCGCGGACATGATGCCAGCAAAACAGACACAAAATTATTAATTTTTTTCCTGAGACAGGGTCTCTTTACATAGCCACGGCTGTCCTGGAACTCACTCTGGCCTCAACCTCGCAGAGATCTTCCTGCCTCTGCCTCCTGAGTGCTGGGATTAAAGGTTGCTCCACCATGTCCAGCCCATAAGATAGATCTTTCTAAAAATGCAGTGTAGGGATATTGAAGGGGCATGTGCCCTGCCCGTCATATTCCAGAGGGATGCTGCGTTCAGGTGAATATCATGAGATAGGGCTGTCTCTGGGGGGTTAAACCTGGAATTTATTTCTATATAGGTATTTAGAGGTGTTTATTAAAAAAAAAAAAAGCTAGTTAAAACAAAAATTTGGCTAGGTGATGGTAGTGCACGCCTTTAATCCCAGCACTTTGGAGGCAGAGGCAGGGGGATATCTGTGAGTTTGAGGACGGGCCCTTTGGCATCAGAAGGATCTTAGATCCGGGACTTACCACCTGTCATTGATTTGTTTCCAGCTACGATACTTTTCATTACCGAGGCAGACAAGTTGCTGGTGTGTCTCCTAGCCAGCGGCCTCCTAGGTCAGATGATGGGTTGTTTAGGAAATAAAGCTGTTGAACTTGGTGCCATGTAGGTCAAGGGTCTGGGCACGAAGCTCCCCGGCAGCAGGACTGTGCGGGGGGAACAGGCCCTGCAGGAGCAGCTCTGAGTTGCAACTTTGTTCTCTGTTTCATGGCAAAGTCCAAACTGGAGCACAGGTTGGCTAATGTGTGCCGGGAGCTGAGCTGCCCATCTTAAAGATGCTGGAGTGGGGCAGCTAGCGTTTTTTTTTTGTTGTTGTTGTTGTTGTTGTTTGTGTGTTTGTTTTCAGAGTCTTTTATACAGCCCTGGCTGGCATGGAGCTTGCTGTGTAGACGGTGCTGGTGTTGAAGTCACAGAGGTCTGCCTGCCTCTGTTTCTGCCTGCTGGGATTAAAAGTGCGTTCTGCCACTTCCAGGGTTTGTTTTCTTCAAACAGGATGTTACCATGTTGCTAATCTGAAGATCCTCCTGATTTATTTAGAGTGCTGGGGTTGCAGACCTGCATCAAGTTTACGACACCCAAGCTTTAGTTATACCATTGAACAGTTTTCGTAAAAATTAGTTTTAATAGCTGTGTTTTATCAGTCATTGATGTCCCGATTTTGTGTAGATGAACTACTTCCCCTCTCTGTCCCACACGGCTGTCCGGTGGAGGGAATATTAGTTACCATCACTGCTAGGCGCTCTCTCTGGTGTTTGAAATCAGTAACTTTGTTTGTTGTATGACAATATATGATGATATCAAGTATTATATTGGTGTCTTTCTGTCTCAAATATTCTGGAATGTTCTACCTTTCTCTGTCTTGCCTTGTGGAAAGTCCCTGGTGTGTCTGAGATTCTTTTTGTGAAAGTTTTGGGTTTTTTTTTTTTTTTTTTTTTGAGACGGGATATATATAAACATATATAGATATATTATCATTGGCTGTCTTGGATCTTGTTGTGTAGATCAGGCTGACCTCAAACTCAGAAGAGATCCTCCTGCCTCTGCCTTCTGAGTGCTGGAATCAAAGGTGTGCGCCACTGGGAAAAGTTTTCAAGGCCAGAGTGACTGACCTATAGGGAGGAGCTCTTAGAACCTGAGTGTGGGGTCTGGAAGTCCTAAGGTCCCATCCTAGATTTGCCATGGCCATGATGCATTTCTGTGCCACACGCTGAGGGCTGAACGTTGTGTCCCTGCAGTTTGTATGTGGAAACCCTGATCCTCACCGTGAGTGGGACGTTCTGGTCTTTGGGTGGTGATTTTGGCACGAGAGCTGAGCCTTCGAGAACGAGATGGTGATGATGTCCTAAGAACAGGCTTGAGAAGTACTACTCACCCTGCTCCGTGGGGATACAGCAAGAAATGGACATCTGCTCACAAGGGGGAGGAGCCTCGTCACAAGCCACACCCACCACGGTGGCACCTGCTCTCAGGCCCGTCAACGGTTCCGGTGAGTAAGCCACTGTCTATGATATTTGTCTCAGGAGCCTGAGTAGACGAGATATCGTTTAAAAAAAAAAAAAAGACTGACAGCTTTTAGATTTGTTATGTGTCTAACAAAATAATATGAATTGAATTTAGGCTAAGCACCTGTTATTATTTTATTATTACTGGAGATTGGACATAGAGTCTTGACCATGGTAGGCGAGCACTTTACCTCTGAGTTGCATCCCCAGCCCTAAATATCTAATGTTTTGTTCAATTCCTAATATTCTTATCTGAAGATGATGATACATACTTTCAAGTGCAAACAGCACATATGTCTCCTGTGCTATAAAATTAGCTGACATTAGAGTAGGAGGGGCTAGTTTTTATGGGTACCAGTGAGCGCAGCCTTGTGACCTGTGACCTCTCTTTTTGGAGGTCCCCTGGAGGTTCTTTGGCGCCATCTCTTACGCTCAGGGACTGGCACTTTGGTGGCCCTGTGGTGTGTCTCCCTTTCTTTCCCTGCTTAGGAGGTAGAGCGAGGCTTAGGACATACCAGCACGAAGGGGACCTTGGAGGAAATGGTTCAGTGCGAAGGCTGGACCGTTCCATCATTAGCTGACATTGCCATAAGCGATGTCTGGGGAGCAGAGACCAGAAGTGTAAAGGCTCAGAGGAGCCACCTCCTGATAGAGTTCTTGCCCACAGCGATCAATAGCGATGGGACAGATCTTGTCTTTGTGGATGCCACACTGATGGCTTCGAGCCCGATGAATTTATTCTGAATGTGAGGAGTCAACAATGGTCACCTTGTGAGGCAGAAGGAAGGCAGGCCAGGTCCCAGATACATCTGAGACGGTTCCGTGCCACAGCAAGTGCGGGCCAGCATTCTGACAACTCTTTTCATTCAAGTTTTAAAATAGGATTACAGCGCACGGGCAGTGTCATAGGCTGTGCCGGGCAGGGTGCGGGGGAGGGGCAGGGGGGCCCTCAGGTGAGCTCTGCTCTGCTAGTAGTGTTGGGGACTTGGAAACGTGAGTGCCACCAGCCTCTGGTTGCACACATTAGTAACAGTAAACATCTTATATCTTCAGTGGCTCACAAAAAAAAAAAAAAAAAAAAATGAATTAAGTCTTTAAATATGAATCTTGGTCTTGTGTGTTTCTTAAAAGAACTCATGTCATTGTTGGTGATTGTTATCATTACGTGTTTATTTATTTTGGGTTCTTGACACAGGGTTTTACTGTGTAACAGCCTTGGCTGTCCTGGAACTAGATCCTATGCAGACCAGGCTGGCCTCGAACTCACAGAGATCCGCCCGTCTCAGCCTCCCAAATGCTGCGTGCGCCGCCACTGCCTGGCTGATTTTTATTATGTTATTATCAAGCAATGAAACAACAAAAAAAAAAGTATCTTGTAATAGCAAATACATTATTTTAACTATATAAAAGGTGTTGATGTTTCCAGTATGCAAAGGGTAATGCTTGGTGTGGTGTCCTGGTGAGGGGGGTCAGGGGCTTCCTTTGTCTCCATTGGAAGTTTCATGGTTCCTCCTGTCAGAGTGATCCTGTCTTCACCAGTGCCCTACCCTTTGGCTCCATCCATCACAACAGAATGGCTGAGCACCTCCAGTGGATGAGTCACGGCTTTGCTAGTGTGGAGATGTGGGAGTGAGAAATTCCACGTAAGCCAGGCTGGCGAGGGATTGCCAGAGTCTCCTGCAAACTCGGTGCCCTTGGGTGATGGGGCAGAGCCCCCCCCAGTACACAGCCTCCAAGGTGTGTTGTACCCTTGCTGATGGGACGCAGGGTCCCTTTGGGCTGGTCCTTAGCCCACACAGAGCACTGTTGACGTGTTTGCGCACTTCAGGGTGTCTGTCCTCTGCCCAATTGTCCTTCAGTACGCTGGCGGGATTTTTAAATGTAATCCATTAGAATGAACAAATCTACTGCGTTGTTCTTTTTAGGGGTTAAATGGGGGTGATTTACTTTTTCTCTTGGTGACATTTTCAGTGTCCTTTATCACATTAGAACTGGTATTTTTAGATACACTATATAAAAATTGTGCATTCACGTTAATCGGTAAGTGAAATAAAGGCTTGAAAGACAACATGCATAAGGAAGTATCTGAGGTATAAAATGGAGGACTTGAAACAATGTAAAACTGTGTATCCTAGGAGCAAGAGATTCGCTACTGGGCTGCCCTCCCCTCCCCTCCCCTCCCCTTCTTTCCTCTCCCCTCCCCTTCCCTCCCCTCCCCTCCCCTCTCCTTCCCTTTCCTTTTTAAAGACAGGGTTTCTTTGTCCTGGAACTCACTCTAGACCAGGCTGCCCTCAAACTCAGACATCCGCCTGCCTCTGCCTCCCGAATGCTGGGATTAAAGGCTACCATCACCAGCCCTTGGTTCTTAACGACGTAGGGTCTGACTACATTCTTCATGGTGGCCTTGAACTCATGATTCTCCTGCCCCAGCCTCCACTGTCCTGGTAGCTTCAGAAACACTAAAGCAGAAAGTTTTTTCCTTTGCATTTCTCGTGTGTTTGTGTGTGCATGGGTGTGCGCTTGCATGTAAGTCAGAGGACAACTCACAGTAACTTCTACGATACGTGTTTTGGGGATTAAACTGCAGAAACCTCTAGAAATGTCCATCAGTAAATGAATGGAGAGACCAATTGTGGATAGTTACACAATGGACTATTACTTAGCCATAACAAGGAATGAAAGGTGCATATATGCTACATGAACCCCGAAAACACACGTAAAGAAGCCAGATACAAATAGCCAGACGGTGTATGACCCGGTTATGACATCCAGACCACAATAAAATATAGAATGACGGTCACTAGCTTGGTGTGTGTGTGGGGGGGGGGGCGACATCGGAGGAGAGATGTGAAAAGATCACTTAACGAGTTTGGGGCTTTCTTTTGGCATGGTGGACGTGTAACTTAGACAGAGGTGGTTGCTGGCTGTGCAGTACTGTCAAAGTGCTAAGCACCATGGTTTGTTTGCTTTGAGCCATTGATTTGTTAACTTGCACTTCATCGTAACTGAAACAAATAAAACACAGCCCCGTGATGGCTGTCTGGGAAAGCTCACACTTCTGAGCCTGCCGTTCCCCTCGAACCCGGCTCCAGGCTCTTTGCAAGTTCTCTGGACCCTCCTGTCTCCACAGGGTCTCCCCTGCCTTCCCCTTCTACTGCCCCCTAGTGGCAGTGAAGAGAAGTAAGGGAATCTGGAGATTTGGAGTAAAAGAACTGGGTTCAGCGTCCCATTGTTCTGCTTATCTGTGTGATGTAGAGCACGTTAAGTCTCCTGACACAGCGGTGACAGCTCACGGCAGACGCACAGAACCGTGGAAGTGGGGTACGCTCACACAAAACTGCCACGGTACTCAGCGTGAAGTAACTCCAGGAAACAGTGGCTCCTGGGAAGTCTCGGGTTTCTGGCTGTCCTGTAAGGCCCGGTCAGGTGCTATCTAGAATCAGGTTCGGTTAACAGTCCCCCACGCTCTCTTGCTGGGGACACACACAGGGCCTTGTGCATATTAGGTAAGGGCTTTGGCGCCGAGCTCTGCCACCTGCCTGCTCACTCACCTGTCGTTGCGTGCTTTCTTGGTGACAGAGAACTCCTCGCCATGCAGGTGTGAGGTGGCCTAACCTTGCTCGCCTCCCTCGTTAGGATTCCGTTCTGTCTGTGCTAGGTTGTCCTCCACAGAGCGCGTGCTTGTCATGTGACCATGGGGAAGGAGCCTCTTCATTCAGGGTTAGGGTGGGTACTGCTCTCTGTGGCTTTGCTGTGTGTGTCACCAGGACCTGGCACAGCCACATATGCAGGGTCAGATCACTGAGTCTAGAACTTGTACGTGCCGCCAACCCTCTGTTGAGACCTGGGAACCTCTTGTCCGCTTTGTGCGGTCTCGTGGCCTGGCACACAGGCCTAGGTACCAAAAAACTGAATCGTGATGGTTTCTCAAATCTTCTCACAGCTCTGAGATCACGTGTGTGTGTGTGTGTGTGTGTGTGTGTGTGTGTGTGTGTGTAGTGTGTGGTATGTATATAGGTTGTCCATGTAGAGTGTGTGCAGTGTATGTGTGTTTATGTGTGTGGTATGTATCTGTAGTATGTGTGTATGCAGTGTGTGTATATGTGGTGTGTGTGTGTGTGTAGTATGTTTGTGGTATGTATGTGCATATGTGGGGTATGTGTGTGTGTAGTATGTGTATATGCAGTGTGTGTATATGTGGTGTGTGTGTGTAGTATGTGTGTGGTGTGTATGTGCATATGTGGGGTGTGTGTGTGTGTGGTGTGTATGTGCATATGTGGGGTGTGTGTGTGTGTGTGGTGTGTATGTGCATATGTAGGGTGTGTGTGTGTGTGTAGTATGTGTGTGATATGTATGTGCATATGTGGTGTGTGTGTGTGTGTGTGATGTGTATGTGCATATGTGTGTGTGTGTGGTGTGTATGTGTATATGTGGTGTGTGTGTGTAGTATGTGTGTGGTGTGTATGTGCATATGTGTGGTGTGTATGTGTGTGTAGTATGTGTGTGGTGTGTATGTGCATATGTGGGGTGTGTGTGTGTGTGTGTGGTGTGTATGTGCATATGTGGTGTGTGTGTGTGTGTGTGTAGTATGTGTGTGGGGTGTGTGTGTGTGTGGTGTGTATGTGCATATATGGGGTGTGTGTGTGTGTAGTATGTGTGTGGTGTGTATGTGCATATGTGGGGTGTGTGTGTATGTGTGTGTGTGGTGTATATGTGCATATGTGGGGTGTGTGTGTGTGTGTGGTGTGTATGTGCATATGTAGGGTGTGTGTGTGTGTAGTATGTGTGTGATATGTATGTGCATATGTGGTGTGTGTGTGTAGTATGTGTGTGGTGTGTATGTGCATATGTGTGGTGTGTATGTGTGTGTAGTATGTGTATGGTGTGTATGTGCATATGTGGGGTGTGTGTGTGTGTGTGTGGTGTGTATGTGCATATGTGGTGTGTGTGTGTGTGTGTGTAGTATGTGTGTGGGGTGTGTGTGTGTGGTGTGTATGTGCATATATGGGGTGTGTGTGTGTGTAGTATGTGTGTGGTGTGTATGTGCATATGTGGGGTGTGTGTGTATGTGTGTGTGTGGTGTATGTGTGCATATGTGGGGTGTGTGTGTGTGTGTGGTGTGTATGTGTATATGTAGGGTGTGTGTGTGTGTGTAGTATGTGTGTGATATGTATGTGCATATGTGGTGTGTGTGTAGTATGTGTGTGGTGTGTATGTGCATATGTGTGGTGTGTATGTGTGTGTAGTATGTGTGTGGTGTGTATGTGCATATGTGGGGTGTGTGTGTGTGTGTGGTGTGTATGTGCATATGTGGTGTGTGTGTGTGTGTGTGTGTAGTATGTGTGTGTGGGGTGTGTGTGTGTGGTGTGTATGTGCATATATGGGGTGTGTGTGTGTGTAGTATGTGTGTGGTGTGTATGTGCATATGTGGGGTGTATGTGTGTGTGTGGTGTATATGTGCATATGTGGGGTGTGTGTGTGTGTGTGTGTGGTGTGTATTGCATATGTGGTGTGTGTGTGTGTGTGTGTGTGGTGTGTATGTGCATATATGGGGTGTGTGTGTGTGTTGTATGTGTGTGGTGTGTATTGCATATGTGGTGTGTGTGTGTGTGTGTGGTGTGTATGTGCATATATGGGGTGTGTGTGTGTGTAGTATGTGTGTGGTGTGTATTGCATATGTGGGGTGTGTGTGTGTGTGTAGTGTGTTAAATGTCCCACTGAACCATGTCCTCAGCCCTCTTTTTTGCTTTTGTTTTTACAATAGTCTCAGGGCGCTGTGCAGGCTGCCGTGAATTGTGAGCCTCTTGCCTCCGCTTCCTCAGTTTACAGTCCTGTGCCCTCTGACCTGACTCATGGGTGTGTTGGAGAGAAAGTTCAGGACAGGAAAGGAACCCTGTGCAGTTGAGGACCCCTTGCAGAGTCTGCCCGTGTTCTGGAACATTCAGCCACACCCCCTCTGTGCCAGCAGTACCTCTAATGATTGCATCCTGTTTGACACACCTCCCTGATGCCGTCCCTCCTGTCCCCAGGCCTGCCTCTCCCTGAGCTGGGTGCACCCAGAAGTCAACCCTGAGTCATCTTGTTGCTGGAAACACGACCATCTTCCACAAAAGCTCTGTAAATTTGTTAGACTTTTAGGGCTTCTTGGGACGCTGATTTAAGGCTGTTTTTGTTAGGTAGCACATCAGCGTTCAGTGTGCCCAGAATCCGGTGATGAAACTGTAGATTGAAAGTCCTGCAGAACTCTTGTGACTTTCTCCAGCACCTCCCATGCTGTGCGGAGAATGCTCCTGTAAGACTTAGCCTGGGTTAAATTCACAGAAACAGCTGGAGGGCTCTGCACTCAGGCTGCCCCGGCTTTGCCAGCAGAAGCCGCCATGGGCGCTGTCCTGAACTGAGTAAGACCATTTGTCCCTCAGTTTCTGGTCAGCGTGGAAGTGTTACCTCTCAGGTTCTCCCTCCTCGGTGGTAGGGATGAAACTGATAAGCACATGCGCTAGGCGATGAATGATCTGCTGCTGTGTCACTTCTCTGCCCTGAGCTTTTGTGAGATTGCTGGCATTCGTACTAGACTATCTCCTTCACCTTGGGATTGCCGCCTTCCCTAATGTTTTCCAAAGTATTTGAAAGCGCTGGAATTATTTATTTTCTTTTCTACCGGTGATTTTTCTGTTGCGATGTGTTACTGTTTCCCCTTGATTGTTGTTATTGTTGTGTTTTGAGACAGCCTGGAACTCACTATATAAACTAAGCAGGCATTGGAACTAAATGTCTGTGCATGTGAACAGCTGCTTCTTTATTTTGAGACAGGTTCTTGATATGTAGCCCAGGCTACCTCCAAACTTCAGATCCTTATGCCGAAGCACGCCCCTTCTCTCCCCAAATGCTGAGATTGTTTGTGTGCGATCATGCCTGGACTGGGATTTTGTTTTGTCTCATGTGTGTATTTGTTTTCCGCCCTGCATATTTTTCTGTGAATCATCTGGGCGCCTGGTGCCTGCAGAAGACAGAAAAAAGGCATCAGATGTCACGGGACTGGAGTTTCACGTGGCTGTGAACCACTGTGTGGGGGCTGGGGTTTGAACCCGTGTCCCCTGGAAGAACAGCGAGTCCTGAGCCATGTCTCCAGCTCCTGGAGTTTTAAATGTGTTCACTTTCAGTCTGATTTGAGCGGTACCTCCTCAGTGTGCTAGAGATTACAAAGCCATCCAGCATATGCATGGTGATGTGCCCTGGGAACTCACTGCAGCGTTGTACAACGATCTAAACCAAAGAGTAGGTCTGCAAGTGTTAACTCCGCTGGAAGCGCAATGATGCATCGTCGGAACGTGAAGACGGAGCGTCTAGCCCAATGCTGTTTATGCAGTAAAAACACAGAAATGTCCCTAGAATTCTGTCCTACACGAGTGAGTGTTCCTTAGGGGTTCGTGTACGTCTATCTTTACTGCAGCATTTTTTGAAGTGGTTAAAAAGGAAAATCCCACGCACAACATAAATGCTTGTAAATGCTTGTTGGCACACAGGGTGTAACTATTAGAACGGGTGTTTTTGATCTAGATCTACCGCTGGGGAACAGTACCTCACATGTAGAGATTTCCTAGAGAGTATCAGTGTGTAGCTTTGAATTCCTGACCTTTCTGCCTAGAGGGCTCTACCACAGTTACTTTGTTTACCGGGTGCTGGAGGCCACACCCAGAGCTTGGTGCTTGCTAGGTAAACATGCTGCCAACTAAGATACATCCTCTGGGCTTTAAAAAATGCCCTCCCCCATCCCTCCTTCTCTGTCTCTGTCTCTGTCTCTGTCTCTGTCTCTGTCTCTGTCTCTGTCTCTGTCTCTGTCTCTCTCTCTCTCTCTCTCTCTCTCTCTCTCTCTCTCTCTCCCTCCCTCCCTTCCTCTCTTCCTCCCTCCCTCCGCATGGTGGACAAGCATTCCCGTCAGTGGGCTTCATCGCCAGTCCCGTGGCGGTTTTTCTTAATTAATAACAGTAGCAAATTGTAGTCATAAAGTAACAAGGAAGATAATGGGCACAAAATAGCAATACTCAAGTCAGCAAAATAAACTCTAAACACCGTGGTTGGAGGTCACCACAACATGAGGAAATGTGTTAACCGGTCGCAGCATTGGGAAGGTTGAGAATCAGTGGCCTAGAGGAGGGGTTAATGTGGTGTTCGAGTCCTCAGGGATTCAGTAACCAAACTGGCTGCTAAGGCTGGGTGAGCTCTGAGCTTTGTTGCTGCTTTAGGCCTTGGACTCCCCAGCCCTGCCCCATGCAGCATTGCTTGTGATGGCCAGAAGAAGCAGGGACCTCTGCTCCTACAAACCTGGGTGATTACTTTAGAGGGAGCGTTAGCAGTCAGTTAATTAGTTCCCGTAAATACTGGCGTTGGACTTTTGGGATTAAAATTAACAGATGATCTGGAAGAACACTGTGCAGTTTTTATGGCGTGGAAATGTCCCCCTCGGGGTTCATCCAATGTTCCTCCCCGTCATCTTCCCAGACTTGCGTCTTCAGGGTTCTTATCTTTTGAGCTTTGAACCCTGTCCCAGTGGCTAAGCATTTTCATTTAGGTAAAAATTTCCAGAAGGAAAAAAAAAAAAGAGAGAGAGAGAGCAAGAAAACAAAACAGCTTGCTTGTGATAACAGGGTCTGTCTTGCAGCATGGTGTCCCGACATCAGGAGCTTACTATCTTGGTCAGCTGTCCCACAGATGTGCTGCGATCTCTCGGGTCACAAACCAGGTCCCACAAACACAGGGCTTGGGAATGCGGTGGGACTCCCACACAACTGCAGGGTGTTTTGGTTGGTCTCCATTCCAGGACCTCGCTGTCACATGTTGGCCATCCTTTTCACGAGCTCTTTGGGTGTAAAAGGATACTTTTGCCACCCTCTGCTGGAAGGATGGTAGTCATTATAGTTAATGAGCTGTTGTTAGCTTTTCCATTAAGAGATTCTTAAAGGGTTGATAACTTGGTAATAACAATGATTTGCGTCAGGTGGGTGGCCACCCAGTAACAGATAGCCAGCCATTGCCTTTGTCCTGTTGATCAAACGCAACAGAAAACACATTCAGGAGTTAGAGACAGTTCTGTTTCCTCTTGTAATCCCCATTGCGAATCACTTTGATGGATATAAAGTGTCTTCGGAGAAGTCAGGGTTGAGGCAAGGGGTGGGAAATCTTTGTAAAAAGATTTCTATTTATGTTCATGTGCATGAATGTATGTATGTTCTCTACCCTTTGTAATATCTGCTGTAGTAATTGGGTAAATGCAACCACAGTGTTCTCTGGAATTCTGCTGTCTTAGTAAATTAAATTAATAAGTTGAACCCTCTGTGCCTAGCTGCAGAATAGCTACAATGTAGCATCAGCGTAACCACAGCAGTGTAGTTGACAGCATGCTCGCTGTGATGGGTGTGTGTGTTAGCGTCCTGTCACAGTGTCTAAATACTTGAGATGACTTGGAAGGAAGAGAGATTGACTTTGGCTTGTGGTTTCAGTCCATGGCTGCTTGGCCGATTGTTTTGGACCCGTGACCAGGTTGGATGCCATGGTATCAGGTAAGCTGCTCGCATCATGATTGTCAAAAAGTGAAAGAGAGGGAGGGTGTGTGTGTGTGTGTGTGTGTGTGTGTGTGTGTGTGTGTGTGTGTGTGTGGTCCCCATATCTATGTTCAGGAGCCTCCATGACGTCATTTTCCTACCTCCCGAGGGTCCCACTACCTCCCAACAGTGCCATCCGCTGGCAGCCAGGCGTCAGGATGCAGGCCTGAGGGATAGTTAAGATCCAGTTCACAATAGCATCCTAAGTACGGACAGGCCTGTGAGACTGGACCCTTGGCTTACCAAGGGCCTTTAATTCCAGATCGCTAGTGCTGGAGAGTGAATTGCAGAACTCCCAACCTGTGGTCTCCAGGGCGTTGCCTGGGTTGTGGGAAAACCCCCGTCACAAGTCAGATGTTCTGCGTTGAGCCTGTGCGCACAGGAAAAAAGAGTTTGGCCTAAAAATGAAGATAATGCTAAGGAGAAAAGTCTTTTACACAGAGCGAGCTTTTGCCGTAGGGGACATGGAGAGTCCTTATCTGAGTGGGAGGACGGTTTCAGGCAGCCAGGGAGTGAGTGGAGGAACCGTCCTTGTCCAGACAGGGAGGAAAGAGCATTGCGCAGTGCCCCCTCTGGTGGTGTCCGGTACAGACCAGTAAGGATATAGGGTTTATGTTACCTGTTCTGGGAGTTGTTTCCAAGACTGAAAAATACAGACAAGGCGGTGTTAGGACTGGGTGGGCCAACTCATTCTTTAAAAAAAAAAAAAAAAAAACAATTAAAAATGTTTTTTGTGCTTATGCAGTTCAGACAGGTCTTGAACTTACTATTTAGTTGAGGATGACCTTGAACTCTCCCTGCCTCTTCCTTTCTCCACACTCAGATCAGTCTCCACATTTTTCTGCTGACTTTGGGGGTAACCTTGGCCGAAGAAGAGGGCCTGAGGGCCCATCTTCGGACACAGGCCTCGGAGGGATCGGCAGGTGGAACTCTGTTCCCCATCCTCATCTCCATTAGTTACTCTCCTTGTTACTGTGACAGCCTGTGACAGAAGGAACACAGGAGGAGAGAGTTGTCGTCACAGTGACGGGGACAAAGTCTCTCAGTGGCAGAGAAGGCACCGTAGCTGGCGGAATGTGGTCCACGGTGCTTATAATGGTTACGTCATGGAGGCTGACATGGGACAGGGGGCGTAGGTTATGGGACATAGAGCTGGAAGAGGGTCTCTGCTGAAACCCTCATAGCCACGGTCCCAGCGAGCCGCGTGGCCAGCCAGACCTTCTGCCTCATGGGTGCCTCGGCTTCCCAGGAGAGCGATTCCCTCTGGGACCAAATGTTCATGCCTGTGGGAGGAAGGCTTCTGGCCCCGGAGGCAAGCTGTCATTAAAAACAGTCCTGGAAAACCTCCAACCCAACTAAGAGGTCTTAAGCCAGGTGTGGTGGTACATACCTGTCATTGAGGCACTTGGGAGGTTGAGGCAGAAGGATGGAGAGTTTGAAGCCAGCCTAGGCTACATGGTGCAACTGTTTGAAAATAAAACACGAGGCTGGCAAGGTGGCCCAGAGGGTAAAGGTGCTCGCTGC
Organism: Cricetiscus sungorus; assembly: GCA_030556225.1. Lineage (NCBI taxonomy): Eukaryota > Metazoa > Chordata > Mammalia > Rodentia > Cricetidae > Cricetiscus > Cricetiscus sungorus. The sequence continues at coordinate 4,736,943 of JANBXA010000367.1, read as the reverse complement.
CAAGGCAAGCTAAATTTAAACCTCCAGGCCCACACGGTGAAAGGAGGGAGGCCACGCTTATTAGTTGTCACGTGACGTGTGTGTGTGTGTGTGTGTGTGTGTGTGTGTGTGTGTAGGCGTGTGCACGCTATGGCATGTTATGTCTGTACAAACATATACATACTAATACATGTTAAAACAGAGCAAATAGGCTTCACAACTTAAATCCGAGTCTTAAGCCGCTTAGTATATGAGAAGAAGCATTGTAATATTCAAAGAACTGGCCAGGGCCCATAGCTCAGTGGTAGAGGGTTTGCTTAGCATGCGTGTGGTCATGAGTTCAATCCCCAGCACCACTGGCCTGCTAAATGGGACACATTGAAATCAAATGTGAAGGAGGGTGGGAGCCATATGGACATCTGGGAAAGAGATTCTGCAAAGACCCCAAGACGCATGTGTGTCCAGTGTGTCCACAGGAGGCCAGCGAGGCTGGAGCAGAGTAAGGGAGGGTTCAGTACAAGGGTATGACGTCAAAGCAGTCTAACAGGCTGTGAAAGAACCCTGAGCTATCTGGCCCGTGACGCTGAACTCCTAACCCCACCTCCTGCTCATTCCCAAAGTCATGGTACTGATAGAAGACGGAGTGGGTCTCATGTGACTCGTTATCACAAGGCATCCATTCCCATAAGAAGAAAATCGTTTAGTATTGCTGATCGATCAGTGACGGCTGTCAGAAGACACTTCTATAGCCAACAGCCCGGTCTTTGAAAAGTCTTGACGGCCTTACAGGTGCAACTGCTCCTTCAGGCAAGAGGGCCACGTGAGTGGTGTCACTTGTGCAGGCCACTTGATGGCAGAAGTTAGAAGCTGATCCATGGGAGGCTGGGGTGATGATCATAACTCATGGCTTTTATCATTCTACTTCTGTTTTTCAAGCTGACGTCTTAGAGACCCCTGCCTCCGTGGGCCTGGGAGTGACTAGTTCATCGTACGGCTCTGTTCTGATTTTCTGTAAACATGCAGATGTGTTATACTCTTTGTGAGTTCCAGAAACGGTTAGGTCCCCAGTTATAGGTGTGCCAAGATCATGTCAGCTTTCTTGCTAATGCCAGATTTATTGAGTTTTGTATACGTGACTAATAATAGCTCATCCTTTTTTTTTAAGCTTTTGCTTACTTGGGGCACGGAGGCTGTTTCAGACTTTCAAAACTGGTTCATTTTGGGGATCAAAACAGTTTATGAGTTGTATGTGGAGGTGTAAGCCTGTAATCTCAGCACTTGGGAGGCTGAGGCAGGAGGATTCTGAGTTCAGGGCTAGATCCCATCTCAAAATGAATGACTGGTTACGGCGGCGGCTGTCTTTGGTTGGCTCTCTTAACTACCAAAGGTATGGGGGAATGTAAACCAGTACGTGTCTGTGCAGACTGCAGGATGAAATACTACCCTTGCTTATAAAGTATTTGTTCATCCTGAATAACAACCCTTTGATGTTATTCGCAGCACACAAGGGTTTGTGCTGTGTACATTTAATTTTCAGTGTTTCATTCCAGCTACAGTAAATTGTGCTTGAGTTGGTTACGAAAATTAAAGGCCGGAAATGGCGATGATAATGGCTGGGATGGAAGGTGTGGCTTCCAGACACGACAGGTCTCTTTAGTTATTTAACACATGTGCACATTCCTTCCCGAGTCTTATCCCTGCCATTAATGCCTTCTGAAGCTTGCAGAGAAATCTTATTTATGGAGAACTGTTTGAAGTATTTGTTCTCCATCCATTCTTTTAGATAAGTCATCTGGCGATCACGGATCCCTCAGGAGAACATGGAGTTATGGCAAGGTTAGCTGAACACCCTGTGTTGAAGGTGCTATTATTTCTGTCATAGTTATCTCTAAGGACACAGTGGTGGCATTGCCTAGCTTAAAGGAGCACATCTTTTTACACCCATGCCTTTACTTAAAGAAGTAAATCATTTGATAAGTGTAATCAGTGTTGGGAGGCAGAGCTGGCATCTGTAGGATTTGAACTTACATTTTCAATTCCTCTTTCACACCGTAGGGTCATAGAAACTTGGTGTCAGCCCTGTAGACTCCAGTTTGTCGCCTGAGATGAATAAGCACTGTGGACATGGTGCATTGAGTACTCTGTGAGCACTGTAGAGAGACAGAGAGACAGAGAGAGAGACAGAGAGAGAGGGAGAGAGACAGAGAGACAGAGAAAAAGGGAGAGAGAAGGAGAGAGAGGGAGAGAGAGGGAGAGTGATACAGAGACAGAGACGCAGAGAGACACAGAGAGACACAGAGAGACAGAGACAGACAGGGAGACACAGAGACAGACAGAGAGAGACAGAGACAGAGACAGAGACACAGAGAGAGAGACAGAGACAGAGAGAGAGCTATTTCTTTTGTAGAGACAATTCTAGCAGTCTTTGAGAAATATAAGGCAATAGATGTGGGCAAAGATGGCAGAAACTGTGCTTCTAAAAAATGCTCGGATTTTAAAACTGACACGCTAAAAAAACGAGCCTGTACAGTGTAAACGGATGCGTTGGTATACAGCAAAAATGCATTTGTGCGGTGAACAGGAACAGGTCACCCTGAATTAGTTGGTACTTTTAGATGCCTTTCAACCTTGACTTTCATTCAGTGAGTATTCTGGGACACCTCCAGTGAGGACAAAATAGTGATGGTCCAGACGTGAGGCCTGGCCTTGACGTGTGGGTGGAAGTTTGTGGAGGCTCGGCTTCTGGAGAGTCCCTGGGGTAGTGAGGTGGCCGTGGAGATAATGAGCAGGACAGCCAAAGAGGGGCAGTGTTTGCAGGGGCTCCTGTGACATCCTACAGACGAGACCACGAGGTTAACATAAACATAGCCATCTCTACATTTAGAGTAGAGCTGGGGGAACATGAGGGGTGCGTCAAAGAGAAGGGGTGGGGTGGGGAAGTTCTAGAAAGCCCCTGAGAAGGTTTCTATTGGGGCACCAACAAGCCTTGAACGACTCTTCCTTAGGGTGTGATGTGATCAAATTTACGTTTTCAGTCATCAGTAAGGTGTAAGCAGGGGACTTCATTGGATATTTACTGTGGAGTCGTGTGAAAACGTTGAAACAATCTATTGTGTTGGAATTGAGAGGCTGTAAAAACACAATACAAGGGCGGGGCGGTGGCGGCACAAGGCTTCAGTTCCAGCACTCTGGGGGCAGAGGCAGGTGGATCTCTAAGTTCCAGGTCAAGCCTGCCTACATCTCTACACGGAGAAATCCTGTCTCCCCCCCCCCAGCCAGCCTGCTCTCCTCTGCACTCTTTCCAGCGTTCTAGAAGGCCTCTTTCCAATGCATTTCCTCGGCAAATTCATCCCAGCTGTTCCGCACCCTGGCGCATGCTGCAAGGTTGCTGCAGTAAGCAGCGTCTCGATTATAAACAGTTTCAGGGGTGGCTCTTACGTGTGACTCTGAGTTCTGGGGTTACATTGGATACTGTTGTTTGTTTTCTCTACCCACAGTGACTTCACAATTGTAGCGTGTCTCCCGCGGCTGGCTGTGGGCTCCGGCTTCTCATTTTACCTTTGATGCAATAGCTCTGGGGCGTGACCACCTTCGACAGCTGAGATTATGAGATTACTCTTTGGCAAATACTCCCCTTCCCTCTGTGGGCCTGGAGACTTCTTGGTCCCTAAACCCCAGGTTTGTTTTCTTTCCTTTTTGACAGGGTCTCACAATACAGTTGAGGTTAGACTTGAACTGAAAGATCCACCTGCCTCTCTGCCTCCCGAATGCGGGAATTAAAAGCGTGCCGCCACACCCAGCTGGATCCCAGATTCTTGAATTGTGACATAACCCACAGAAGTCACTTAACTGACTGTGGGGGTTGTAAAAAAAAAAAAACCTGGCAAGAGTGCACAATAACCAAAATAAAGAAACCGTGATGCTCTGTCGAGGTAAACCCGTGATGCTCTGCCCGCGTTGCATTGTGGGACTTCACTGCGCCCGATGCTGAAGGCACAACAAGCTTACCGTCTATAATAATGTCAGCTAGCACTGCCCGAAACACCTGGGCAGCTCTGAGACGGCCATATACCTCAAAGTCATGTGTTTTCCCGTACAATCAAAGTCTTCTGCTATTATAGGAGCGTGCGGCTTAATTAGGAAAGCAAAGACTTCCTTTTTTAAAAAAATCATTATTCCTCAGCATGCATAAGATTTGGACTTGTGTTCAAACGTTAGAGTTTAAAACAATTTTTCATTTTATTTTGTGGGTCCATGTGTAAGATGTGTGTGTGTGTGTGTGTGTGTGTGTGATGTGTGCACACACATTTGTGTGTGCGAGTGCAGGTTCACAGGTGTCACAGTGCTCATGTGGGGTCAGAGGGCATCCTCAGGCGCTGGTCTTTACCTTTCACCCTGGCCCGTGAGCTTCCAGGGAATCTCAGAGTGTCCAGTAAGGCACCCAGCCCAGCTTTCATGAGGGCTTTCTTATTTATTTATTTATTTAGTATTTATTTATTTATTCACCCATTCACCCATTCATTCATTTACTCATTCATTCATTCATTCACTCATTCATTCATTCACTCATTTACTTCCTTACTGAGAGACAGACTCTCTATGTAACCCTAGCTGTTCTGGCACTCATTAGACCAGGCTAGCCTCAAATTCACAGAGATCCTCCTGTCTCTGCCTCCCGATGTCTGTTGTTTTAAATTTTAGATGTGTTACTTTATGTGTGTGAGTGTTGTTTTTTTTCACGTATATGTCTGAGCGTCACATGCGGGCTTGGTGCCCTCAGAGGTCAGAAGAGAGCACACACAGGTCCTTTGCGAGAGCAGTGAGGGTTCTTACCCCGTAAGCCGTGTCTGTGGGTGCTTGCAGAGACCAGCTGGAGTTACAGGCAGCGGCGCCCTCCTGATGTGGTGTCATTCCTGCAGTGCCTGGTGTGGGCTCCACAGGTTCTTGACACTTTTGTGACCAGTGCTTTAGGCACTGACACATCTCCCAAGCCCTAGGAAGTTGGGTTCAAGAACTGTTGTTTAGGGCTGGAGATGTGGCTCAGTGGTCAGAACACTGGCTGCTCTCGGTACCCGGTGGGCAGCTCACGCTGTCTGTAACTCCAGTCCTAAGAGCCCGGATGCCCTCTTCTGGCCTCCTAGGACTTCAGGGATGCACGTGTTGCACAGACATTCGTTGGGCATAGCAATCCATATAAAAAATAAACAAATACGTACATAAATAAAAATTTTAAATGTAGTTTATGAGGCTTACTTGAGCAGGGTATGTCAGGATGCACCTTTAATCCCAGTGCTTGAGGCAGAGGAGAGCAGATCTCTGCTAAGTTTGTGGTGATCCAGGGCTATACATTGAGATTCTTGCTCAAAACCCAAACCAAACAAACCAATAAACCCAATACGATGTTTACTTGATTTTTTCTAAAAAAGTGTTAAAATATATTTTGGCTTGGGTTTAGGACGAGAGTGCCCAACAGTTTCTGAAATGACTTAAACATAGCTGTGTTTGGTGTCGTATATTTATGTGAAGGAGTTCTCAGCACCTCATCCGGTAGAATCAATAATGTGGCCACTTATTTTTTAATGTAAATATAGACAAGCACACTATTATATTAATAGGCCAATTTGCTTTTATCTTGAAAGTACATGATACAGTTATATATATATATATATATGTATATGTATATACATATATATATTGTGTGTATGTGTGTGTGTGTGTGCGCGCGCGCTAAGGAATTAAAAATAAATGTTATTATTTATTATCACTGTTTGATTTATATTTCTATTTTATATACCTTTATACCTGGATCACATAAAAATGTCCAGGGTGGCTGGGCACTGATGGCACACGCCTTTAATCCCAGCACTCGGGAGGCAGAGGCAGGTGGATCTCTGTGAGTTCGAGGCCAGCCTGGTCTACAGAGCGAATTCTAGGACAGGCTCCAAAGCTACACAGAGAAACCCCGTCGAGGGCGGAAGGTTAAGACGCACTCTCCTAGACTTCGGATGCGGTCATGTGACTTGCTTTGGCCGGATGCCTGGTAGGAGATGCAGCCTGAGCTGGACACTTGGGGTTGCTGCATATACGACAGCGGTCTTTGGGTCCAGGGAGCCCCGCTGATCTGTGAGTGCCCCAGAGTGCCCAGGTAGCCATTGGTCTGCCGTGGACCAGAGATGTGTGGAGCAGGCTTCTTCCTAACCCACGGCTTAGCCAGTTGATGGTCATCCGCTATACAGCAACAGCACAGAGGGCGTCCCTCGGAGGCAGCCAGTGCTTCGCCATGGAATGCTGAGTTGCACAGTTGGTTGTGTTGTTTGCTCACTGTGCAAGCATTGACTTAATCCACGGTCACTCCTCTTAGTGACCTTGGGACGTGGCATAAAAATACACGATCGTGTTACAGGTTGATATAGCCTAGCCATTTTATAAGTCATTGTCACATTCAGGCCAGTCATTGTGGGTACAAGGGTGACAAACTCCAGTCCTTGATCTAATGAGAGACGCAAGTGTATGGTTACAAATTGAGCTAAAGTCCCTCGTCCCGGGCCCTTAACAAGGGAACATGAGCCTGGCTGAGGGGTCTGAGGACTTGCTGTGGAAATGTATAGGTCTGGGTTCGGTGCTCAGGCGGTGAGTGCGTAATACCAACACCGATGTCAGTCGTAAATGTTCTCATTCGATTCCACGCCAGATGCTTCTCGAGGGATTGAAAAGTGCGAAGTGTAAGTAGGTGTAGAAGCACGTGTTTGTAATCCCAGCAGTTGGGAGGCGGAGGCAGGTGGATTGAGAATTCAGGGCCGGCCTATTTTGGAGTGACCTGTATAGTAAGATTCCAGGAGTGGGGTCTTTTGGAATCTCAAAACCCACACTTAGTGACACACTTCCTCCAGCGAGAGGCCACACCTCATAACCCTTCCCAAACAGCTCTACCAGCTGGGCACGGAGCATGCAAATACATGAGCCTGAGGAGGCCCTTCTCGCTCTAACCACCACAGGCTATGTATGTTGCGGCATGTATTTCCCGACACCACATACACGTAGTGCCCATGGAAGCCACAAGAGGGAGTCAGGTGACCTGGAGGTGGATTTACACACACGTTGTGTGTGGCCACGTGGGTGCTGAGAATCCAATCTGGGTTCCCCAAAAGAGCAGCAAATGCTCTTAAGTGCCGAGTCATCTCTCCAGCCCCCGGTTACTATTATTTTTATCCCTGGCCCCTGCTTCTTATTTGATAATAAAACAGTAACTAGCTCTTTAGCTCACACATCAGCTGCCCGTTCGTCCATTATCACAAATGTCCTGAGCGGGAGGCGGGTTGGCTTCAGGCACAACTCTCGTTGTGGGGGATTGAGCGGGGTGAGCAAGGAAGTTGAGGTCACTGGGCCTCCTGGTTCTTGTGCCCCTTTGAAGAAAGGGGACATAAGGAACCAGGTAGACAGTAATGGAGCGTAGGGTGTCATCTTACGACGAGGGTGTCAGAGTGGTTAGGGTGTTGAGGGGCTTACTGAAGCCTCTCCTGTGGGGAGGTGTATTCGCCTGTTTTCTGTATTGGCCTGTTAGTGTAGTCGCCTGTTTTCCAGTGAATTAACTGGAGGAGAAGCTTATTCTGTTCATTGTTCTAGAGTTGCACCCGCCTTGGTGAGGAATCCCTCGTGGATGATCTCATATCATAATGCTAGGTGCAGGTGTGCTCCCCATGGCTCATTCAGCCTGCTTTATTTTCTTTTTAATTTTTAAAGATTTATTTATTGCATATACAGTGTTCTGCATGCGTGTATGTCTGCCTACACGCCACAAGAGGGCACCAGATCTCACTAGAGAGGGTTGTGAGCCACCCTGTGGATGCTGGGAATTGAACTCAGGACCTCTGGAGGAGCAGCCAGTGTCTTTAACCTCTGCGCCATCTCTCCAGCCCTCAGCCTGCTTTCTTATATGACTAAGGACCACTTGCCCAAAGGTGGCACTGCCCACAACGGTCTGGGCTCTCCCAAGTCAGGCATTGATCAAGAAAATGCCCCACCTGTTTACCTAGAACCCCTCCCGCTTTCTGCTGTCTTGGCCAAGTAGAATGGTGATGTCTAGGGGCCTCTTCGGTTGGTGGCTCTGGGCAGACCTGGAGAAGTAGTAAAGCAGGGTAGGGTGTAACAAGTCCCTTAGTGCCTAGTTCTCGTCATGCCCGAAACGAGACACGGCCTCCTCACAGGGGACGACAGATGATGCCATAGACGCTGTCCCTGTGATGATTCGGTGGCTGAGAATTCTGCAAGGGGAGCTAGCCGCACTAAACACTGGCTTGGTTGCCAGACTGAAGATATCCCAAAGTCCCAAAGGGGGACACAAGCTGCTCATTGGCCTCCAACTTGACACCTCTACAGCTGCCCCTTTCCCTCAGAACTCACAAGTCACAGGGGACCAGTGGGTACTCATAATGCAGCTGTTGCAACTAGGAAACTGGATTTAAGTAACTCAGAGATCTGCCTGCCTCTGCCTAAATGTGTGTGCTGATGGCCACCACCTCCTGGTCAAATTTTAAATTTTAATTAATTTAAATTTACATGAAATAATGGATAGCTTTGGACAGAGCGTTGGCTCAGCTGTTAAGAGCTGTCAAGAGCACCTCCTGCTCTTTTAGAAGAGCTGTTCGGTTCCCAGCAGCCACATCGGGAATCTCACAGCAGACTGTGACTCCTGTTTCAGGGAGTGTGGTGCCCTCTTCTGGCCTCCTCAGGCACTGCATACACACGGCACATACATAGACTCAGGAACACACATACATACACATTAACAAATAATTCTTCAAAACGAGAACTGAGCTGGGCGGTGGTGGCGCCCACCTTTAATCCCAGCACTCGGGAGGCAGAGGCAGAAGGATCTCTGTGAGTTCGAGGCCAGCCTGATCTACAGAGCGAGTTCTAGGACAGGCTCCAAAGCAACACAGAGAAACCCTGTCTAGAAAACAAAACAAACAAACAAAAAAACCCCAAAAAACAAAAAACAAAAACAAAACAAAAAACAAAAAAACCAAGAATTGATAATGATCTATCATAAGGCTTTTAAGTCTGGTTTGGAAGAACTTGAGTTTGTGAATTTACATTTTCAAATTTAAATGATACATATTCGCTCTTGCTCTCCCCGCCCCCCAGTGTCTTATGATATATCCCAGTCTGGCTTTAAGACGTTGATCTTCCTGCTTCTTTCTTTAGCTCCTAAACCCTGGGGTTTATAGGTGTTTGCTGCCACAACCAACCACTTCTGATAGAAATTATGGTTCAAATTGACATGGGCTGAGAGTGTAAAATAAACACTGCATTTAAAGCATAAAATCTACTATTAATTCTTTTATATATACCCCCCCTCCCCGAGACATGGCTTATTTGAGTAGTCCTGGCTGTCCTGGAACTCACTCTGTAGACCAGGATAGTCTCAAAACTCAAATGCTTCTGCCTCTGCCTCCTGAGAGCTGGGATTAAAGGTGGGTGCCACCATCGCCCAGGTACATATTTTTAATGTTTTCCATTGAAATAGAATTATATCACTTCCTGGATAGAGAGTCGGCTCAGAGGTTAAGAGCACTGGCTGCTCTTCCAGTGGTCCTGAGTTCAATTCCCAGCAACCACATGGTGGCTCACAACCATCTGTAATGAGATCTGGTGCCCTCTGCTGGCCTGCAGGCATACATGCAGACAGAACACATAATAAATAAATCTTAAAAGAAGAATTATATGACTTTCCACTTCCTTTTTTTCCTCCAGCCCTTCCAGCTTCTTACCCTCAAACCTCTCCAATACTCCCCACCTTCTAGTTGATGGCCTCTTTTTTTTTTTTAATGATATTTGTTATGTACAAATATATGGAAACAGAACCAGCTGAGTATGTTGTTTGTATGTATACGGTTTCAAGGCTGACCTCTGCCATGGACAGCTAATAAGGGGGGTCATCCTTGGGAGAGGCTAATTCACCCAGAAGTTAATAGTTGCTTCATGCCTCCCCCTACCCCCCTGGGCAGGGTTTCTCTGTGGAGCCCTGGCTGTCCTGGAACTCACTCTGTAGACCAGGCTGGTCTGGAACTCACAGAGATTCACCTGCCTCTGCCTCCCGAGTGCTGGGATTAAAGGTGTGTGCCACCACCACCTGGCTCATGCATATTTTTTATTCAATTAAACACAGCAATTTTTTTACTCTTTGAAAACTTCCTCGTAAGAAAATTTGAATCGCAGTTGTGGAGGAGAGGGCTGTCTGTGTGTCGTCTGACTCTCGTCTTCGAAATGAAGCCATAATGGATTTGACACCTCTAAAAGATTCTAGAACTAATCACCCCACAAATGGTTGATGATGGGGAGCTGATTGGTAGGGATAAGGAATAATAGGGAATGTGGTGATATTTATGATTTGTTAAACTGAGGGTTCAGAATGCAAAGCTAGCCACAACCACAGAGCCAGGCAATGGTGAGACACACCTTTAATCCCAGCAGCCATACTAACTACCCATAGAGCCAGGCCGTGTCGGCATTAATGCCAGGATTCAAGAGACAAGCAGTTAGACTCAGTTAGTTCAAAACCACATTGAGCTACAGGAAATTGACCCACGGCTCACACAAAGGTGATCTCAGCACTTGGGATCATGTGCCTTTAATCCCAGCACCAGAGGCTAGATGGGAGCAGATACTCCGTCTGGGGCAGTTTGGTCTCCAGCCACATTAGGGCAGTCAGTCTCTGGCCACACTGAGGGCAGGATTGCCTCAGCCTGGGCAGAGGTAAGAGCTACTGGCTTGGCTGCATTGCTTCTCCGATCTTTCAGCTTGAATCTGCCTCCAGTTCTTTATTATTCCTACTGCATAGGGATGGGGACAGATGGAGGTGGGGTCCACTCTGTGTGGGACGTTCTTGTGTGCTCACTGGGCTCGCAGTCAATGACCGGGAAAGCAGGGCCCGGACGGCCTAAGGGAAGGGAAATAAATACAAGCCAAAGTGGGGGTGTACGGCAAAGGGTTCCAGCTTACAGTCCACGCTGTCCGACGTCATTTACCATGCAGCCGCCTCAGAGCTCTTCTCATAAAGAAAGACCTGTGAGTGGAGGGGGCATTGGCCGTCAGGGCCGAGGGAGAACTCTGATGAGTACTTCTTTATGGAAAGTGCTTTGTCTACAATTTTAAACTTACTCCGGAGAGGGTTCTGAGCAGACACCAAGCTCCTTGTCCGCACACCACAGCCTTGTCTGCCTTTCCTTCCCGGTGTCTCGGGACAGTAGGGGCATCCAGGGAGAGACTGTAAGATGTACCGGTGTCGCCATCAGACATCCTAGAGAAGTGACGTCAGTGCCAAACTTAGGTTCTCAGAAGAGTTTCAGGGGCCCGGAGAGAAGGCTCGGGGGTTAAGAGCACTGGCTGCTCTTCCAGAGGTCCCGCGTTCAGTTCCCAGCACCCACATGGCAGCTCACAACTGTCTGTAACTCCAGTTCCAGGGGACCCCGTGCCCTTACATTGATATACAATGCAGGTGAAGCATTAATGCAGGTAACAATAATAATTTTTTAAAAGTTTAAAAGAATAATTGAAAAGAAAGTTTCAGGTAGGCCTGGGATTGAAACTACACCATGGATGCGTCCCTGTCCATCCATAAATCAGGTGTCAATGAAACTCCCTCCCCTCCATCCCGACGGTCTCCGCCCCGTGCCTGTCTGGCTGCCCTTTGTAGCTTTATTCTAGAGCAGCCACTAGTAGTTTTCAGAATAGAGTGTGTGTGCCATGGGCACGCAAGAGGCATGTGCTAGCTTTCTGTGTCATGGGTCACGTTCCTCTCTCATTCATTCATTCTTTATTTAAGGATGATCTGCTGCTTTACAGCAGCCGAGCTCACGGTTAGCTGCAATTCTGGTGTCTACGTAGCTCAGAAAGGTAGTTGTCTGGTAACTCATTTGATCACTCAGCCTGAACTTACCTGAGTAGATACGTGGCCATTAATGACCTTTTCTTAAACCAGCAAGGGGGAATTAATGGAGCGATCATCGGTGTCTCTAGATATTATACAGTGGCTCAGCTCTCCTAGGATATGTGGGCACTGTGGTGTTGTAGAAATCTGAAAACTTGGAGGCCCATTTGCCTCTAAGCACTGGGTAGGTTTGTGCTCGTGGAGATGAAGCTGTTGAAAGTGCAAACCCAGAAGTGTGTTATTGTTGTTTGTGTTTTCTGTCGATAGGGTTGTGTGATGAGACTCTCGGCTCACTGCGCCAACCTGTGGTCACCGACAGTAACCCCAGCAGGCCCAGGTTTCACCAGGCAGGCAGGCAGGTCTGGCTGGGCACCATGCACAATGATTTCTTGATCCCCACTGGCTACCCACCTTGAGTTAGGACAGGTGAGGAGGCAGGCAGATGTGAGGTGCAGAGAGGAGGAAGGACCTGCTTTCCTTCATCTGAAAGGCCCTACTAGAGCTTGACCAGACGTCTCCCAGGATGGGAGCACACCGCTGTGTCCTAGTCACTGATATTTCTCTGGCTATGCAAAACATTTTGACTGGCCGGGCAGTGGTGGCACACGCCTTCAATCCCGGCACTCGGGAGGCAGAGGCAGGTGAATCTCTGTGAGTTCAAGGCCAGCCTGGTGTACAGAGCGAGTTCCAGGACAGCCATGGCTGTTACACTGAGAAACCCAGTCTCAGGAAAAGAAAACATCGTGATTTTGTTTTGGCAATTGATTGAAGCACCCATCCAAATTTAAATGAGACCGAGCATAAGCAGATGCGCCCGAGGAGGGTGTCCACGTCTAAGTCATGATGAAATTGTAAACCCTAGCAGGGCATCTCCAATAACAGCCTTTACCTAGTTTCTTCAGGTCCCCCTAACGAGTCACGATATTTACCTCCAAAAGTCCAACCCTGGAGGGTTTTCCTTAGCCCTTCTTCCACTTGTATCTGGGACGAGAAGTCACAGTAGCCCGAGTCCCCTCTGCTATGGCACTTGGGCGTTGTCCTGCCATTTTCCACGCAGTGGCAGAATGCCCCGGGCTGCATTGACTCTAGGGTTTTTGGTTTTTTTTTTTGCTGTCGGCTCTGGGGACAACGAGTGTCACAGTGACTCCAGTAAGTAATACCAGTGGCACAGGTAGATGGATCTGACAAGTGTGAGGACTAACCGCACTGCATCCGCCTCCCTCCAATGAAGGCTATCCATCAGAACCTGGAATCTGCAGGAGCCCAGGAGGGCGACAAGGGAATAACATCCCTTTCTCCTCCATCGACAGGGGTAATAACTCCTCCGTCCCCAGGGACAGATTGTAAAAGCCAATAGCCAGGAGCTGTGAACCAGAGAGGGTGGAAGGATGGAAAATTAAAGACGGAGTGGAAATTTTGCGTAAGGCGAGGCGACACTAGGATGGGGCGAGCCATCAAACGCTGGCCTTTTAATTGCCTTGTGTGCTTGATGCGGGGTTCGAAACACTCACTTTGACTTCGTAATTACTTTAAGGCGATTGTTAAAAGTCGTGTGCACGTTAGGTACATGGGGAATCGTGTCCGCCCTTTCCTACCTGCCCCCCCTTCTGAGGACCACATGCTAGGCTGACACACCACAGGTGTTATTAGCCGGCTTACCTTGTTTAATTTGATATCTTTATTGTGTCTTGCGTGCCCTTTTATTTCTGTGGCCAGACGTGGAAGGATGGCGTTTACACCTATCACAGACAGTATTTTTCAGTGGTTAGTTGGAATTTCTATTTTCAAGCAACCTTCAAAGTGACTTAAGTACCCCATCTTCTTGAGGCTTCTAATCGCCACCAGTAATAAACACATAGCCCTCCAAGCCAGCAGTATTAACGAGCACTTCAGGCTGTCCGTGGCTCCACGTCAATAAGCAAGTTTTGGGGCCTCCGTGTTGCCCTGAATTAAGCGTAGCGCAGAGATTTAACTCTGTAGGCAATCGTGCCGTTTTGCAAACAGACAGATGCCTGCAGACGCCACCCGCTTTATAGGAAACAGGCTTAGCTAGCTTTTAAATTGGAACGGGGCTGCTTAGTTAGATCTCTGCTCTCAGCTCGCTGAAGGTGACAGAAGCCCTCACTCGAGCTCGATGAGAAGTAGAGGCGACAGTAAATTTTTCACGCTGAGACAGGAGCCCTTGTTATAGGAGTCAGAACCGGGGTCAGGGCAGAGCCTGTTGATGACTGAGGGAAAGAGAAGTAAATTCATTCTGCCTCAGGCTCTTTGTCAAGTGCCAGTAGCTTTTACCGTTGAGAACTAGTCACCCGTTCCCGTCTTACGGCCCTAGAGGTCACCCGTTTGAAATAAATCATAGCAGCTCGGAGGCGCAGCAACCCTATTGCCACTCTTTGGGATGAAATAAAAAAGAGGAATGCAGCCTGCAGAATGGGAACGACTGTGAATATTCCACCACGTGTTGCTGTTTAATGCAATATGTGCTTAGATATTGATCTCCAGAATCAACTCATTAAAATGTGCAGTTTTTGTTTATTGGGACGGAGCAATTAAATGGCTCAGTTATGCTAGCCTTTACCTTTTCTGATGAAAACTATTGATTTCTTGCCACAGCTTTATAAGCGACAATGTTTTTGATTACTCTTGACAAACCTCCTTGGAGTGTTAATTAAAATTGTACCAGATGAGCAGGTGTGGGAGATCATTAGATGGCCGGATCACACATCCACACTTCATATTCTGCAGCCTTGCATAATGAATAGGGCACAAGAGGGGGAAACAATATCTTCATCAGCAGAATTAGCATCTTCACTTAAAAAAAAAAAACAACTAGGTGACATTTCGTGTTGAGGTTCGGATGTTTGAATCACTAGCTTGCTCCTGCCCGGACTCCCATTTGACCAAAATTTCCTCTGCATGTTTTCTTTTAGTTACCCGGGAATCTAGTGGGTTGATGGTTTTGCTTTTGAAACAGCAAATATTTAAACACATATTTATACGGGAAGTTGAGGAGTCAAATAAGGCATTTCCCAATGTTATGCAAATAAAGTCATGAATATTGATATGATTCCATTTAACACTTAAAACAAATCCTCCTTAGTAGGATTAAAAAAAAAAAAAAAAAGAAAAAAGGTCCCTTAAATTTTTTTTTTTAATCTCTATTTTTGGAACCTGAATGATATCTGATTATTTAGCACTACACTCTGGCCTGTTGGCTTATAATTGCACTTTTTCTCGGGACTCTTAGAAGATGCCTGCATTTGAAAAATTAGAAAAAAACTCAGTAGTAATTTGTAAACCCAGAGGCAAATAACATTCAAGTTTTTGCAGAAGCAGTAATCTTTACATGGGTAGTATTACGGAATATTATTGAATTAATACTTCATTAATACAGGCATCAAAGCGGGCCCTCTTATTTTTGTATCAGCGTGGAATTTAAATGAGTGAAATTAGATGTTTGAGCCCTCTGTGAGTGGCAGGGCAGCTTGCATTCTGCAGATTGGAAGGCTCTGCAAGAACTTTAAGAGGTCATCTAATCCAGTCCCCTGCTGCCAAAGTAGCTGTTTAAAAATGCACTATTTTTCATTAATCTGGAATTTTAAAAAGGATTAATGAATTTATAAATGTATTATTTACAATGTTCTGAGCATGCCTCTAACTGAAGCTAAGTGCTAGGCTTTGAAATGGTAAGTTTGTGTGTGTGAGTGTGTGTGTGTGTGTGTGTGTGTGTGTATGTACGCGTTAGAATCCAAACTTTTCTTAGGGTGATTGACTGTTCACAAAGTAAATGGAAGGTGGTTTTTTTTTTTTCCACTTGTAGTCTTTCATCTGATCAATAACTTGAGTTTTATGTCCTAGGAAATGTATTTTAATGTTTTAAAAAATAAGCCTCTGGCTGAGTTTATTCAGCTGATTTTATTTTTTTAGTAAACCTAATGATTTGAAGCCACATCAGCTCATAGAATCTATATTATATTCAGCTTCTAGAAACCTGAGTTTTCCAGTGTATTTTGTAGATGAAGGTAGAGCCTACCATGTGTCTTAGTACTGAAATTACCTAGAGCCTCTAAGTCTTACAAATAGCAATTGTGCTTACCAACCATTTACACAATCTATTACAGATTATTAGCGTACACATTTCCTTGACGGTTGCTGAAACGTATCTTAGAAACTGTATCCGCTATCTATTTTTGCAAAACTGTGGTGTGTACTAAAGAAGGTTGCTGATTCTTCAGTCTGATCAGGGCTCATCTCTGCCCCTTGTGGCACCACCGGGCGCGGAGGCTGAATACTGAAAGGTCTGTGTTCAGGGTGCACACTCCGAAGGCTGGAGAATTCACGCAGCGTCATTAGGTACTCCACCAGAGCCAAGGACCGCGTGCTATCCATGTGGACATCCACACAGGCAGCATGGGTCACCCCCAGGCTGACGGGTGGGCTCTAACAGGAAGCATTCTGCACTCGGAAGTACATGACATGAACAATCCCAGCCTCGGAAGTCTCACTGATACCACACCATTGGCTGCAAGCAGTCTAAGGATCCCAGGTTGAAGGGGAGAGTCATACACCTGAATGGCCAATCACTGTCCTTGAAGAGCGGAACATGCTGTGGCTGTCTTTGGGTACAACATGCCACGCACGCATGGTTTGCTCCAAAACCATCATATGACGTGTTTTATTCTGGAGACAGTTTAGTTTGGTAGAGGTAAGAGTGAATGGGAAAATACAATTCTAAGAATTCACTACAGTTATTCCTTAAGACAATAGGATTTAAAAGTGTGTTTTAGCTTAGAGAAGGGGAGAAAGATAGGCTATTTTTAATGAAATAATGAATACAAAAGCACATATAGCTAAAATAAAATGAAAATTGAGGATGATGGAGGAAACTATAGAAATCAGTTGCCAGTGAGCTGGCTCAGTGGGGGGAGGTGCTTGCTGCCAAGCCTGATGACCTGAGTTCAATCCCCGGGCCCCACCTGATGGAACAGGGGAACTGATGGATTCCTGAGAGTTATCTTCTGACCTCCGGGGGGTGTAACAGAACAGCATCTTCTGACCTCTGGGAGGGGGGGGGGAGGGGTACAGAACGGCATGTGCATGCCCCACCCTCCCAATAAGTAAAGGTAAAAAAGGCTTTAGATAGCAATGGTTCTCCAATTTACGTCAGCATCCTTTGAGCCGAAGCTCTGATGCAAGGAGCCTCATTTAAACAGCAACAACAACAGCCTCAGTGTCTGCTGGCTGGTGCTCGGTGCGACGCACAGCGCAACTTCTGGACAACTGTGTTTGATGCTTTCTAAAACTCAGAACTGCTGTTGTGGAGCTCTCTTGTCTGGGGTCCCTTAAGAGGTCTTTCAGTCCTCCAGGGAACGTTTTCTGTTGTCCTTAGCACATGTAGACTTTATTCATCAGATATAAGGAAGAATACAGTTCTAGTGTTCGCTTTGTGTTCTTGTCTTTTGAACTGTTTAGTTTCTTTAGTTGTATAATCATTAAAAAAAATGAAATGATCAAAAGGCACATTTTAGCAGCTATTGGAGAATTTATTTCGCTTTCATGTTAACTAAGCCACACGTTGTGGCTTAGACTCTTTGGTAGAATTTATTTAATAGAGCATACAGATGTCTCTTCCAAAGTGAATTATTATCTATTAACATTTCCCTTCCCCAGAGGTGGACACTGAATCCAGGTTCCCTAGGCAAGTACTCGGCCACTGAAATTTACCCGCAACAATGTTACCGTATTTTAAAAATATGCCATTGTAAGTTCTTATTTGCTGGTACCGCAGCCTTCTGCGATCAGAATTTCAGTTACAGCTCTCAGCCAGTGTGTGTGGCGCCACGACTGTGTTGAATAATGGCTTCTGTGTGTCTGTTGGTTCCTCAGAAGGAGGGTTGTGGCTCCGCCTCTCAGGTGAGCATTCTTCTCCCCTCTCCGGTCTGTGCGGGAGGCCTTTCCTTACCTGCTCCACGCACACAAGACAAGGAAAGCGAGGGACAGTGCAGGCGTCAGAGATTTCAGGTCTGCCTAGGATTTCTTTCACCCCCGCTGTCCATTGAGATTTGGCAGGACCC
The DNA here is from genome assembly GCA_030556225.1 of Cricetiscus sungorus. Lineage (NCBI taxonomy): Eukaryota > Metazoa > Chordata > Mammalia > Rodentia > Cricetidae > Cricetiscus > Cricetiscus sungorus. Next base: position 4,718,961 of record JANBXA010000367.1, on the reverse strand, counting down.
CAGATACAGAGGGCTCCTCATGGCTCAGCTCAGAGCACCAACCTGAGATCAACCTGTTTGACGCGCTACATCTTCTGTAGGAAAGTGGAATTCTGTTTATCCAACCACTATTAAAAAGGACACAGAAACAAAACACCAGGGCTGTGATTCATCTTCAGCACTCCCTGCTCCCTGGGCTGCCTTTCTGTGGGAAGACTCACCCAGAGTCACTCAGGCAGCGGTGTGTCAGCGCCTCGAGGGTGGGAAGAGCCCAGACATTGTTAAGCAGGCCACAGATGTTCCAGAGCAGCCAAACCAACTGCTTAGTGCGTCTGGGCAGATTTCTCAGCCCTTTTCATCCCGTGCCTGCCTGCCGGGTACCAACTCTGCTTGGGTAATCTTTCTACATAGTAGTAGCATTCATCTATGTCTAGTTGGCAACTCTCGCTTCTCACTTGAGTAAGTCTGAGGCACGCCACATCAGGATGAGCAGCGAGGCCACTTTGCATGAGAAAGCCGGCTGGCATGTGCACAGTGCATCGAGCCAGGGAGCCAGTGAGTAAAAAGCACATGCCTGCACAGGTGTGGGCGCCTAGGCGGGAGCAATCTCTCCTTTTCCGAGGGCCAACTGCCTTATGGTGAGGCCTTCTGTAGCCGTGTTCTAATGGCTTGTCTGTCAGTCACACTGCATGTTAAACAAGCAAAGCCTGTATCCTCCTCCTAGGAGCCCAGGACTTCGTTATTCATTCCTCCATATTGAAAATCATTGCTGTCAGCTTGAGCTTCCAGGCTGCCTGGAAGAACTTTGGCATAGTTTTCCTAACCTTTCAAACACGCAAAGCAAAACCCTCCTTTGATAAAGGAAAAAAAAAAAAAAAAAAAGGCCAGAGGACTTTGGCACGGGGCCATTAAGGATGCAGGCGACTCGGCGATCTGACAGAATATCCCACAAAACACTGAAAAGTTCCCTGTAAGGTCCCCAGAGTGGACCGAGGCACTTTGCTTGTACTTAACATATATCAACTGTCACCCGGCAGTGGCACTGAGTGTTGGCTGAACACAATGGGACATCCAGATGGTCTAAACAAAGGGAACAAATGTTCACTGCTATTAAAAGCTGTTTACATCAACTTCCAGGATTTCATGTAGCGAAGTTTATATTGTGTCACCGCTGAGGTGCTCGACTCCCTCCCCCGCCAGGACCAGCCCTTTATAAACGCCTGGTGCATGGGGGCTCAGGCACTTGGCATTAGCACAAGGAGTTAGAAAAGTGAAGCTCTGTAGCCTGCAATGTGTGAAACCGCTGGCCCACGTTCTGCCTTAACTGATCGTCTAGTATACTCCTGGCTCCACACCCAACACACCAAAAGCAGACCCTCTTCCCTGATGGGGGCGTGCCATGAATGGATGTATGGGACCGCTATCTCCTTCTGCAGACAGGGCTTCTGAGTCCCCTTGCCTCCTCAGTGGGGATGCTTACGTGGTCACGGTTCTGTTTGCTTCCTCTGAGGCACCGTGATATCAGGACCTGTCTATTCAGGATTAATATACATCAGTGAGAACCCTACGCTTCGCTGTCTTCCTCCTTCGACCCCACTATGGCATCTCTGTATGCATTGCACACACACAGGACGTATTGTTAAAGGGTTGTTTTGCCACTGATAACATTACTAATATGAAGGTCCTCCACGCTATTGCTCTAAAGATTCTAGGGAACTGTCCTGGTGTTCCGTTGTTGCTGACTACACTTTCTCCTATGATAATATACTTGAATAAGGCATTAATAGCATACTACTTATTAATTTGTCCTAAAATTCAAGGCCTGCTAAAAACATAAAGGACTCTTAGCCAGTGCAAGCTTAACAATTATTTTCTATGTAAGTAGATTACTGACACCATTTTATGTTACTTTGGGCTGCATTTTATGCCTTTAAGGATAATTATTCATCATTTGTTTTATCATTTTGAAATTACTACACTTCAAGATTTTAATCAAGCTTTTGTAAAGCAAAGTTACCTCGCCACGATGAATTGAAACACTTAAAACATGGTCTGTTGACTTTGTTTTCTGCAGAAACAGCCCTTGTTTGGGGGTGAGATTATGCCAGCACTGAGCAATGTCACATGCCTGACGCAGAGCCCAATTCTACTGATATGTTAGGTCCTCAGTGAGGGATTAGCATGGGGAGCTCTTTGCTAAATGTGCTAAGAGCAGGTTCTGACTTCTTGGGTTTTACAGAGATCTTGACCTACCTTGTGTTAGTGTAAGAGTCAAAGTTTTGGCTCCCACATTTAAGTTCAAAGACAAATGCATTGTCTTAGAAAGGTGCGGTGGACTTGGCCTGTGGCAGCCTTCCCTGGAACAGCTACCTGTTAGAGTTTGAGACTGCCCTGACAATGGTCCTGTCCTGTCCTGTCCTGTCCTGTCCTGTCCTGTCCTGTCCTGTCCTGTCCTACCATCCCCTTCCCTCTCTTCCCCTTCCTTTCTTTTATCTTTTTCAATGCCATCTAGGAGGGTGCATGGAAGCAACGAGACTATCATTTGCACCTCCGTTATTTGCACTAAGAACTTAATTTTTGTGGTTGTTTGTGTCTGAGGTCTCCTTGGAGGGCTTTGGCTTTTGAGGGCAGGGATGACACAGACGTGAAAATAAAATGTCACAAATACCAGCTCCTGCTTTTGCCAAGGGTCAGATACCATGCCCACTTCAGAGAAGCCATTCCAAGCCTATCTGTCAGTCCCTGAGCAAGCTGCTGGGTTTCCTGTTTATGCGCACAGAGTTCCACATCCTGCGAGCTTGCCTTCCGAGCGGCAGCCCCCCCCCCTCCCCAGCACACCCTGGGAGATCTCTTCCTCAAGCTGGCTCACTATCTGTCATCTTAGTAAGAGATTGGAATTTTGTTAATTCCTGTTTTACTTTGTGCGTGCAGAAGGCTATCATTTCCAGAGGGAAGATGATGTTACTTACACATGCTGCTGAGAGTTAGTCCTACAGCAAACTCCGTCGGCCAGAGGAGCAAACGACAGCTTCATTGCCTGCCATCCAGGGTTTGGGGATGGATATAAACTCATGTTGACACCATTTCTAACCCAGCTACTTATTCAAAGAGGTTTTAGTGCTTTCTCTTTCCTAAATGGCTCAGAATTTAGGAGCTGGCTTGGTTGCGGCCATGTGTGGAATTAGTGGTGGTCGGTTGGCGACCTCCATCGTTTTATGGACTGCTCTCAGTATGTGGGGTTCTTGTAATTTCTCTGCCCCCTATAACACTTGGTGAGGTTATACGCTTGTTCATCGTCGAGTATGAATAACACAGCCATCCTTTCTAAGGGCTGTTCGTATGTTAAGATAACAGCCAAACTGAGAAATTAAAGTCTGAAGCTGAAGTTTTGGTTTTCTGGGCAGAAGTTTCTGGGAGCAAGCAGAGTTTCCTGGGAACTCATGTGACCATCTCAGTTAAAAAATAAAAGGGGGGGGGGCAGTCCTTGAAGCCGGACCTGTGTGGTCTTATTCGTGTGCTCATCAGTTGATGTTGTCTACTTTATCAAAATGTCAGGTTTAGGTATTCTAAGTTAGAGTCTAGTGAGATCTGCTTCAATTCTGCCTCAACAGAAGGATGATGTCTAGTTTCCCCTTCCTCCCGATTAGGCCAAAAACAAAAAGCAAAATAAAACAAAACAAAACAAAACAAAAAAACCCGAACCCACCTAATCCTTCCAAATAACTTTGAATTATGTGAGATCATTTTTTGTGAACCCTCTACTTTCTTTTAGATTCGGTTGATGTCTTTTAAAAGATAACTCGAGCTGGCCACGGATGTCCTAGGCACCGAGTGCCACTCACATATTTGGATGGAAAATGTATAGGTTCTAGAAAATGAATTCCTACAGGCTGATTTGAAAACAGTGAGCAGTGTGATTGAAGGTGATTGCTTCTTAGTAATTTCGATCCTATGGTTTTGATTTCATGCTCCTAAATGTTTATTTGCACTTTGTGTTGTAATTACCACACTAAGGGCGGTGTTTTCTCTTCACAGGGAGGGGCTAGATTCTCAGCACCCTCTAGTCTCATTTATAAAAGAGCACAAGATTAAAGTTGGGGAGATTGTATTAATCTGACACTAGGTCTCCCTGTAACATACTTGATATATGGAGTGATCACAGTAAGCATGTAATAAAAAGTCAATAAATTGCACATCCGATATAAACGGGAGAGGGACCCCAAAGACTTAGTCATCCTGGACATGTGCAGTATGACTCCTGCTTGTTCGATTAGGACAGAAACACCTTTGCTAACAACAGCCCCATCACGATACACTGTTGCTTTTCCCTGTAAGAAATGTATCTAGTAGTCAAAATCTTAGGACTGTAAGGTGTCTGTTTTAGCTCTAACGTTGTAGGGCTCAAGATTGCTTTCCCAGAGCGTCTCCCCTTCAGCGTTGGATGTCTGCACAGTTCCTCCAGACAGTCCTCATCACAGCAAGACCTCCCCGTCATCCGGCAGCTCAGAACTATTTACCTTTACAATGAATGCTAGATGACACTCTTCTCTCTGCGTCTTTCTCCTAGGTGGGATTCTTCGTGAGCAGTTGTGATCCTGTGTTTTATAACTCACTGATTGTAAGGCAGTGAGAACTCTGTCTCTCTGCAAGTACTCCACAATCAGCCGTATTTATAAACACAGCTTCATCAGAGAGGGGGTGAATCTGTGCGGGGAGTGGAACGGCTAAACACTGAAACCCTTGGAGAATCACACTCACATTGTGTGAGGCATCAGCACACATGTGTTATCTATCATCAAAAAAAGGCATCCCATCTAAGGCTTCCCCGTGCAGGCATCATGATAAGCTGAGTAGTCTGTGCCAGGTCCTTTCCATGATAATAGTTCTGTAACTAAATGTGACGTTCCCAGCCCACTGCCAAGACATTTGTAGACTCTTTCTTAAGAAAACCCTGACTTCTAGTAACTCTTGCCTAGGAGAATGGGTTAGTTCTCTTTTATTGATATACTTTACCTTTTTTTCCCAGTGTTTTGTCTTAAAGATTATTTTTAGGATTTGTCTGGTTTGGTGATCATAGACTCAGGAGATTTTTTTGTTTTAGTAATTTTAAAATCATTTTATTAACTCCCCCCACCCACCCCAAGATTTTTCTGTGCAGCCTTGGCTGTCCTGGAACTTACTCTGTAGACCAGGCTGACTTGGAACTCACAGAGATCCACCTGCCTCTGCCTCCCGAGTGCTGGGACTACAAGCGTGCGCCACCACCGCCCAGCTCATTTTATGAATTTTTTAAGTGTTGGCAGCTATAAGTAATTTCTGATATTGCTGGGTCAATCCTTAGATATAGTCAAGTCTAGCTTTTTATGCCTGGGAAGATCTCGGGAGGAAGCAAAGCTTGGCTGAGTCTCAGAGCACAACCAGGAAACAAACATGCAAAGTGTAGGCTAAAATCTAAGGATGGAGGGTAGAGTTTCTGTAGGAAGGTTCAGAGTTTAGGTGACTGTCACATATAGAGGAAGGAAGGCGTGAGTCAGCAAGAAAGGCGTGGCTTGTGAAGTCTCTGTAGGCAAAGTGAGGGAGCCCTTGGAGAATTTTTAAAAGGCAAATGATATGCATGGACGGAAGAGAAAGCAGAATATAGGAAGATTTTAAGTGATTAGGGGGGACAATTTGATAGTTGAGGACTGAGTCATGTGGGCTCAAATCTTATTTCTGCCTCTCACCTAAATGCTTCTATTTTTCTGTTTCCATATTCAGAAATCTACCGTGTGTGTGTGTGTGTGTGTGTGTGTGTGTGTGTGTGTATAATATATATAATATATAATATAATATATAAATATATAATAATATATATATATATATATATATATATTAATCCATCTCTCCAGCCCCTTGTTTCTCCTTAATGCTCTGATCTCTCAGGAGCCACGGCCTCAGCCAGCATAGAATGATTAAGCTGATCATCTCTATTGGGCTTTTAGCTCATCTGCCTTCCCAGGAGGAAGGTCATCACTGAAGGTCAAATTGGAGGCGGACACTGTTGACAAAAACAGGAATGGGCTGTGGACTTCAAAATCTGTCTTGAAAAAAAAAAGACAGTGTTTTTTTTATTATTTTAAATGACGTGCCTGTGTGCGTGGGTGCAGGTGCCTGCAGAGGACAGAGGTGTTGGGTGTCTCTGGAGTTGGCGGTGAGCTGCATGGTGTAGGTTCTGAGTGCGAGTGAGGGGAACCAAACTCCAGTGCCCTGGAAAAGCAACACGAGAACGTTACTCCCGAGCGTCTCTTCACCCAGCAACCCCCCTACACCCCACCCCACCCCCATTCTTGTAAAGCATAATTTAAAAAGAACAAAACCAGGTTTCGAGATCCCTTTGACTCAAGCGAGGGTTTTGTTTTGTTTTGTTTTAAAGAATCCTTGACTCGTTTATTAGGCATGCATGGCCTGGTTAACACAGAGTGGTTTGGAAACGGCAGCGATAGACTGACAGAGGGGTTTGGTCCCTCGTCTTAGCCCACTTTCCTGTGGTTATAACCCAGTTCCTGTCATCGGTGACTTATGAAGAATAGAAGCTCATTTGGCTCACAGTTCTAGGCGCTGGAGAGTCAGAGGTGGCGGTGTCTTGCTGCATCATGAACTAGTGGAGGAAGGTGGCGAGGGAGAGAGAGGGTGTGAGCTTGGGGTCATCTCTTGTAGAGCCATCAGCGTTGCCGTGGAGATCCTATCCCCATGACCTCCTCTAATGCGTGGACCGTCTCCCCAGATGCCTACCTTGAAACAGCATTGTATAAATGAACTTGGAGGTCACACATGAGCTCTGGAGGACACATCCGGGCCACAGTAGTCCTCGTCACAGAAGAGCTGCCCTTGCAGGCAGGGGACACTGGAAGAGTCACTGTAGGATCTTAGAGGAAAGGGGTTAGGATTCTTTTAGATCATTATGGTGTGAGGATTGGTTGTGCATATCTGTGGCCATCTGGCAGGCCAGGAGGACAGTTAGGAAACTACTTGCCACAGCCCAGAAGAGGTGTTGGAAGACCGTGATGACGAGCTGGAGTCAGAAGGTAAGACTGTTCTAGTTAGGCTCTCAGATTCCCGGCCCGGGTTACCTGGGAGATAGCAATACACACCGTTGAGCAGTTTGCAGGGCAAGAGGCAGGGGCAGCAGCTGCAAGGTCAGGTTTGTACAAAGGAGGGTTTGAAGTCAAGTGGAGGGATCCCCAAGTAGTGAGGAATCCAGATCCAGGACTCAGGGTGGAGAGGAAGATGGGCTGGGCGCAGAGTGACACTTCAGGCTGGCTGATCGAGCTTTCTCAGTGCGTTCTCCTCTGACTCTCTCTCTGTCTGTCTGTCTGTCTCTGTCTGTCTGTCTGTCTCTGCCTGTCTCTCTGTCTCTGTCTCTGTCTGTCTCTCTGTCTCTCTGTCTCTCTCTGTCTCTCTGTCTCTGTCTCTCTGTCTCTGTCTCTCTCTGTCTCTCTGTCTCTGTCTCTCTCTGTCTCTCTGTCTCTGTCTCTCTGTCTGTCTCTCTGTCTCTCTGTCTCTCTCTGTCTCTCTGTCTCTGTCTCTCTCTGTCTCTGTCTCTCTGTCTCTGTCTCTGTCTCTCTCTCTGTCTCTCTGTCTCTGTCTCTCTGTCTCTGTATCTATGTCTCTGTCTCTCTGTCTCTCTCTGTCTCTCTGTCTCTGTCTCTCTGTCTCTGTATCTCTGTCTCTGTCTCTCTGTGTCTCTGTCTCTGTCTCTGTCTCTGTCTCTGTCTCTGTCTCTCTCTCTCTCTCTCTCTCTCTCTCTTTGACTTCAGTGTTGGATATTGAACTGAGGGCCTTGGCCATCATATAGGTAAGCATAGTTCCCTCTTAGTTCTTGAGTTGACTTGAAATTTTCCTTTAAAAGCTTCTTGGATCCAAATCTGTGAAATCTCTTACCATATGGGCAGGGAAAGAACCAATGCCTGGTTGCGATGAGGTAACAATTTACTGCTTCTTTGAAAATGTGAAGCTCTAACAAAGCCCTGAGTAGGAAGGGTTGGGTGAGAGCTTTGTGATGGCCGTCCCTGAGAGGCCTGAGCTCTTGAGTGCGGTATGTGCCCTAAGCATCAGCACCGTTTCTCTTCTCTCCTGGCACAACTCCTCAGACCTGTCCCTCCTCAGATACAACTCCTCAGACCTGTCCCTCCTCAGGTTACAACTCCTCAGACCTGTCCCTCCTCAGATACAACTCCTCAGACCTGTCCCTCCTCAGATACAACTCCTCAGACCTGTCCCTCCTCAGATACAACTCCTCAGACCTGTCCCTCCTCAGGTTACAACTCCTCAGACCTGTCCCTCCTCAGACCTGTCCCTCCTCAGATACAACTCCTCAGACCTGTCCCTCCTCAGACCTGTCCCTCCTCAGACCTGTCCCTCCTCAGATATAACTCCTCAGACCTGTCCCTCCTCAGGTACAACTCTTCAGACCTGTCCCTCCTCAGGTACAACTCCTCAGACCTGTCCCTCCTCAGACCTGTCCCTCCTCAGACCTGTCCCTCCTCAGACCTGTTCCTCCTCAGGTACAGAACTCCTCAGACCTGTCCCTCCTCAGGATTAGCTCCTTAGACCTGTATCTCTTCAGGCATAACTCCCCTGTCTGTCCCTCCTGAGGCACAGCAGCTTCCTGAGTTTGCCATGGTCTAGAGACTAGGTCACCACTCTGGGGCACGGCCACTGGGGACAAGGGGGAAAAATGGGCTAGGAAAGCTTTATTCTGATGTTTTCCTTCCCAGTTCATCTGCACAAGGTTTCAAGTCCTGAAACATTTTTACTAATTAATTCACTGAGACAGGGTTTCATTTAGCCCAGGCTGGTCTTGAACTTGGTATTGATGCCTAGTATGGCTTTGGATGCCTGGACCTTCCATTTTCAAAGTCTAGCACTGAGATTACAGGCATGTGCCATGCACATCTTAACGAAAACAAAAAGAAATTCCTGTGCATTGGACCCCAGCTTAGAAAATGAAAAGAGATTCTTATGTGTTGGCTCCTAGCTTAGAAAGTAAAAGTTCCTTGCAGCTCAAATCTCTCCCTTAGATTTGGGGATAGAGTGGTCCCTTCTCTCCTCTCCCCGCTGGCCAACTCCCTGACAAGTCAGCAGGGACCAGCCTTTCTGGATGCCATTGATTTTTCATAAAAGCTTTAATAAGGTAACCAGGCCAGAGTCTTTGCCAAGTTTGCTCTGCATGGCAGTGCGGAACTGAGAGAGGTCTCACTGGGGAGAAAAGCAATCTGAACTTAGAGAGGTGTGGAGGAGTTGGGGGGGGGGCGATAATGAGGCACCAAGCAAGGCCCCTCTTCTTGGCCAAGTTTCCCTGAGGAGGTGGCTGAGCCCCGTTGTCACTGAGGAGCTAGGCTGTGGCTTTTGTGAGGGCGTGGGCTGAACAGGACAAGCAGTTTGCTCTGTATCCCACTCAGCGTTGGGGTGGGGCTTCTGTTGTGCTGCTTAGCGGCTTATCAATGGGTAGTATAAATTACATAACCCTAAGCAGCTGCTGCCCAATTCTCACGTGAATGGTCTAAAAAAATGCAAATACGTATCTTTATGTATGATACGATTCCCTTTTTAAAAATGTCTGCTTTTATTTTCAGAAAGCATCCGAATTTAAGATTTTTAAAAGCATTTCCCCCTTCCTTGCATCTTTGTTGGGGGTGATCTAACCCAGGGCCTTGCACATGCCAGGCGAACAGTCTGTACCCGAGGAACCCCCACCCACAAGACCTCTATTTTCTTACATTTGCACTGAGAGGAAAACCAACCCTGGATTCATTTTCTCTACTCACAGGGACTGCGAGTGGCTCAGAGCAGAGTACTTACTTTGTACACACACAGCCTTGGGTCCCATCCTTATCAACACACACACACACACACACACACACACACACACACACACACCGCACGCACGCACGCATGCACGCACACACATATACGCACACACATGCACACAGGCATGCTCACACACAAATACGAGCACACACACACCTACATGCATGGGCACACACACATGCACATGCATGCACACACATGCACACTGGCATGCTCTCACACACACACACACACACACACACACACGCACGCACGCACGCATGCACGCACACACATATACGCACACACATGCACACAGGCATGCTCACACACAAATACGAGCACACACACACCTACATGCATGGGCACACACACATGCACATGCATGCACACACATGCACACTGGCATGCTCTCACACACACACACACACACACACACACACACACACACACACCACACAAAGCTGACCCTTTAAAAAACTCAGACTGTATCTGTCAACGAGCTAAGGATTTTCAACCTCAATCATGTATGCCGTGCTAGTCAATCTTGTAGTAATTAATGTAATGTCATGGAGCCTTGCATACAAAGTCGTACTTCTCTATGTTTTTAATTGAAAATAGCCTTCTCTCATACACTACATCCCGGCCGCTGTTTCCCTTACCTCCTTTCCTCCCAGCAGCCCCTGACTCCCCTCTGCCCCAGACTCACTCCCCATCCATCCGCTTCCCTTCACAAAGACAACAACCAAACACAATAAAACAAGAAACAATAAGATAAGGCAAAACTCCTCATCTTGAGACTGGACAAGGCAACCCAACAGGAGGAAAGGGTCCCAAGTGTAGGCAGAAGAGACAGACACACACACACTCCCGCTGTTAGGCGGCCATCCCATCAAGCTAGCAGCTGTCTGTCTATCTGTACACTGCACACAGTCCTGGTGCACACCCTACGCTTGCTGGACACACACTCCCGCTGTTGCTGCTCCAGGGTCTGTGAGCCTGTGTGTGCCCTGCTTAGTTGATACAGTGGACCAGCCCTTCTGACTCTGACAGTCTTTCCTCCCCCTCCTCGGGGTTCCCCGAGGGTAGGGATCCGACGGAGAGCTCCAATTTAGACTTTCCTCCATCATACTTCTTATCACTGCTTCCGAGGATGCACAGAAGTTAATTCAACTCGAGTTTTGTTTGCTTTATCTCATTCTCAATTGCCGCAGAGACTTTCCCTTCCGTGCAAAATCTAGGCTAAGGTGAGACGATCTCACAACCTATTCTCCGGCTGGCAAAAGAACAGCGAATCTGTGTTCTAGTTCAAGAGACCCAGGCTTCAGTGGGACGGGGAGGGGAAATAACACAGGCAGAAACATTTCCAAAACACAGCGTTACGATTTGGAATGCCAGTAAGTTACAAGGAAATTGTGCAACCGCTAGCTATTTAATGGGCATTACCTAATTATAGCCCAGGAGTGGAGAGCCTCATCCTGCGGGTTCATAATAGGATTCCGCTTAGAGAAGTACTAACATGCAGTTACTAAAATGCCTTATCAGCGTGTGCACCCAGAACCGCTAAACAGCTTCTCAAAAGGCACCAGAGAACCAGAGCGCAGCCGTGTGAACTTTGGACAAAGCTCTTTGAGAAACGGGGTCGTACACCTAAACATTTAGAGCCACCATTTCCCGGTCAGCAAAGTTAGAATTGCTGGGACAACTTACTGAGGGTGACAACACTTGTAATCACCTTTTCTCTTGGTGGAAGGCTTCATGCGCCTTAGCAAACTTAGCTAGCTTACCTCTTTGAGCCCTGGCAATCATGGTGAGATGTTATCAAGTCTCTTCTGTCTTTCTGTATGTGTGACGCGTGCGCGCATCTCACACACACACGCGCGCACACACACACACACACAGGTTTGAGGTCAGAGGGGGATATTGTGTGTCCTGCTTGGCCAGCAGGGCTGAGGGATCCTCCCATCTCTGTCCTATACCTGCCTGCCGCCATGCTTGTTTTGTGTGTGTGTGTGTGTGTGTGTGTGTGTGTGTGTGTGTGTGTGTGTGTGTGGCTGCTGGAGATTTGAACTCAGGTCTTCATGCACTCACAGCAAGTCTAGTCACCTGCTGAGCCACCATCCTAGCCCTGATCTTTTATAATAGTTTCATTTTTTTTTTTTTAAGAACATAAGATAGCTTGTCCCAGATGGAACTGTTGGGGAGTAGAGGAGCCTAGGTTCAGGGCCACCTCAGCTGGGCAGTCTCACTGGGGTGGTTGACTGAGCCATTGCCAGTTCTGAGACTAGGTGCAATGTCATGCCTCTCCAGACCGGACTTTCTGGACGCATGGAAGCAGGCTGCCCTGTAAAGGGACACCGGTGATGACCTCCGACCTCGATGATGACCTCTGTTAGCTTGATTAAAGAAAGACCTTGCTGGGATCAACAGAGGTTCCCGGTGTGTCACCTGCGTGATGTATTTACCCAGATGCTTGCCCTCTAGAAAGCACCCAGAGGCACAGATTTCCGAGCTCACTGGTTGATCTAAAACATTCTGGCAAAACTCGCCTCCTTGGCTCTTCTTACTGAAAACCATGTCCGGTAGACTTGGATCCCCTTCTGAGATTTCTTCTTGCTAACTCGGGCAGATCGAGGGTCTGTGTGTACTCAGGGGCAGGCTGAAGGTGGCTTCTTCAGCAGTGGCCTCTCCTTTCTACCATGTGTACTCCTCAACCTCAGCTATGCAAGGGGCCAGCCCATGGTCCTTCTGGGTATCACAGCCCTGCTATAATCCAGAGTGAAGGGGAGAGGGTGCCGAGATGAAACGCCATTGCCAAGCATCTCTGTGCTCTGTGGCTGTGAATAGTCGCCGTGGCAGGGACAACTCTTATGAACAGGAAGCGCTTAGTTGATGGCTTTCTTACAGATTTCAGAGGTTCAGTCCATTATCATCATGGCGGGAAAAGCATGGCGGCACACAGTCAGAATCGTGCTCGAAGAAGTGGCTGAGAGTTCTCTGTCTGGACCCACAGGCACAGAAAGAAAGAGGCTATGACTGGCTTGGGCTGTTGAAACTCCAAAGCCCACGCCCAGAGCCACACCTCCCAATCCCTCTCAGGCAGTGGCAGAAGGAAGAGTTTATTTGCACTCACAGTTACAGGGAGACAGGAGTCCATCGGGGCAGGGAAGCGTGACAGCAGGTGACAGGCATGGTGGCTGGAGCAGGAAGCTGAGCGGTCACATCCTGAGCATCAGCATCCGCAAGCCGGGGCTAAGTACCAGTTCTTTAAGCCCCTCCAAGCACAGCCGGGGAGTACTGTCCGTCCAGTGGTTCCTGAGCTGAGCTGCAACCCTGAAATTGTTGGATAATTTAATGATGACGCGTTTGACCCAGATTTTTCCCGTTCTTGTATTTGAAAATAGATATTTTTCTCTCGCACATTTCCCGCCACCCTCACTCCCGTCTGAATCCGCATACTTTTCCGTCTCTCGTTAGAAAATGGTCTTCTGAGGAATAACAATAAAATGAAACCAAACAAAAACTAACAGATTGGGGTAGGGTTAAATGAACCGTCAGTAGGAAAGGAAACCCAAGAAAAGGCACGAGAAACAGACGTAGACACAGAAACCCGCCCGTTCGCACACTCGGGAGTCCCATAGGAACACTAAACTGGAAACCATAACGTGTATGCAAAGAGGAGAGCAAAAGGAATAAATAAAAATAAAGTAAAAACAATGGTCTGGAGACGTGGCTCTGTTCTTTCACAGGACTCAAATTCAGTTCTCAGCACCCACACGGCAGCAGCTCACAACAGTCTGTAACTACAGCTACAGGGGACCTGGCACCCTCAAACAGACGTATATGCAGGCATTGGCACGTAGAATAAAAATAACTTAAAAAATAAAAAAGATATATATACATAGAATAAAAATAACTTAAAAAATACATAGAATAAAAATAACTTAAAAATAAAATAAAGATATATATATGTATATATATACATAGAATAAAAATAACTTAAAAATAAAATAAAGATATATATATATATGATTAAAAATTAAAAAATACTCAGGAAGTCCCGAGATGACATGAGGAGGCGAGGACCCTCCACAGATGCCATGGACTGAGCTTGTTTTCTGTTGGCCATCCACTGCTGGGCACGCTGCCCAGCC
>JANBXA010000367.1:4532500-4697500 GCA_030556225.1 Cricetiscus sungorus | reverse complement strand
ATGGATGCCAGAAGAGGGTGTTGAATTCCCTAAAACTGGAGTTACAGATGGTTGGTCACCGTGGGGGTGTTGGGAACCAACCCGGGGCCTCTGCAAGAGTGGAAAGTGCTCTTAACTGCTGAGCCAAGAGGGTTTCCCTAAATAGCCCAGGCCACTCTTCAAGTCACAGCAATCCTCCTGCCCCAATCTCCCAAACTCCGGGATTAGAAGTGTGAGCCACCAAGCCTGGCTGGATAAAGTGTTTTTAAATAAATTTTGAAGCAGGTATAGATTTGGGTGTTGAGCAAGTCAACAGTGCAGAAGGTAAATCCAGGAAACAGCCTGGGGCTGCGTGTCCCCAGGACCCACGGTCTCCTGTTTCCTTTGAACATGCTCTTTACTGTGCAAACTTAAGAAAGAAAAAAAAAGATCGTATTTACGGAGAATAAGTTTTTTAAAATACAAAACTTATCTTGATCTTTCTAGCTGTTGCTATGGTTTTGAGTAATCCGTCATTAAAGCCATGGCACTTCAATGATGTATTAAAGTAATACATCATAACAATGCCAGGGCTTTGATGATATATTAATGTAATACATCGTTAAGGCGCCGTTGGCCTCATGATGTATTACTCAAAACACTACCAATTGGTTAGATCAACACACAGGGCCTTGTGTGTTAGGGGCAGGAGAACGGCAAATGATTTCAGACTCCGGCGCAATGGAACCTCTCAGAGATGTCTGGCTCACAAGAGCAGTTCTGTGAGATTGGATGGCTTCGAGGGCTCACCCACCCGGGCACGGTGGGGTCGCACTACGGGCGAAGGGCAGCGAGGACATCTGCTCTGACTGCCCTGGGGACTCCTGCCTCCTGCCTGCCGGGGATGGCGAGGTTTCCGTGTGGGGGAGGGCATGGCGATAGGGTGCCTAGCAACAAACTGTGCAACACACGTGTGCTTTCCTTTAATTTCCACCAGACATCGGGAAACTGAGGGTGGAGAGGGCGGTGGCTGGCGGCGGCGGCAGCAGACTGGCTGGCCTGTCTCTGGAGCCGGGTCGGGGCGATGCGTCTGACTTTGTGGTATCTGTTTGTGGAGGTCACGTCTCTTCAGCTATAAAGGGAAAGATTAAGATCAAACTGGTTTTCAGGATTCCCCTTTATCCTCCCCTTCCATTCCCGTCCGCCCAGCACACAGAGGTGGCACCTGACAGGTCAGATCTGGAAAAACATTGGCAGCTCTCTCGTTTTTCTGCCAAAGGCTGGGACTGAAGGCATTAGGCACCGGGGGAGGGGGGAGAGGATCCTCTGCCGGTGACCAAAAGCTCAGCTTGGCCCAGACTCCTGTCTGGCTCTCACCACCGACACAACCCCAGTCTTCTCCATGACCAGGGAGTCTCCGTGCTGCCTCAACCCTTTCAAGGCTTCTCACCGCACTTGGCCAGTGGCTGCCGCTTTCAGCTCACGGCAGCCAGTGCCGTAGCTTACCCTTGCTGGCCATGTGGGTGTCTTCAGTGTCAGCAAAGCCAGAGAAGGCCTGTGGCAGTGCCGTGTCATGGGTGGGTCATGGGTGAATCTTCTCCAGAGTCACACAGAGATGGGCGTTATGTGGGCTGGAGCCGCATGACCGCGACCAGTGACCAGATGGAGGGATGCTCAGGCTGGGAATGTGGTTCTCTGTGGTGCCGTGTTTGCCGAGCATGTGCGAGGCAAGACCTTGGCTCCCATCCCTAGCACTGAGGGAGAGGAGAGAGGGAGGGGGAGGCGGGAAGGACAGAGCATTTTCAGTCCTCTTACTCCAACGCAGGCCCACTGACCACCTCACCACTCTCCTCCACCTTAGACAATTGGCTTCCATAGCTGTCCCTCATCACATACTGCCCATCACGCCTGCAGACTATCTTTTGAGAACATACATTGTTGCAGCCATGTGTTCAGATGAGTGGTCCAGGCTGCGTGTATGCGCATGTGTGCTTGTGTGCGCGCATGTGTGTGCGTGTGCGTGCATGTGTGTGAGTGTGGTGTGCGCGTGTATGCGTGCGTGCGTGTGTTGTGCACGTGCGTGTGTGCAGGTGTGTGTGCAGGTGTGTGTGAGTGTGCGTGCGCGCGTGTGTGCGGGTATGTGCGCACACGTATGTGTGCGTGTGCGCGTGTGTGCATGTGTGTGCGTGTGTGCACGCGTGTGTGTGTTGTGGCACCTTGAATTTCACACAGGTGTGGAGTTGTGGGAACAGCTGGGTGACGCACACCAGAGGCACCTCCCACTCACGTTTTGCCTCCCCTTCGTTTTGTGCCTGCCTTTGAGATTGTTGAGACCAAAAAGCCTACACTGAAGTGTGTCTGGGGTCCCCAGAGTCCTGCCAAGCTTGGCAGCCGGCCCCGGGCCACTGTACCGAGCCATAGCTGCCACATTCTGCCGGGGAGTGACAGGAGGCACGGTCACAGCTAACAGATGGCGTTTCACCATGCCCTTTGATCTGTGCAGACCGGCTTGTAAGTTGGCTTGTTATGTCTGCCACTTTCCGTGTGGGGCTTGTTGAACAGGTCTGAGACTGCGGTGGGTGTGGCAAGGCGTCTTCTCAGGGCAGGTGATCCCAGGCTTGCCAGGTGGCTGGAGCAGCTGGCAATGGACGGGAGTGGCAGGTGCTGAAGGGGCTGGGTCCCAGCTTGCTGAGTTAGCAGGATCCTGACACTAATGAGACAGGCACTAGGGCAGGAGAGAGCTGTGGCTGCCTGCAGATGTCCTCCGTCTCTCCAGCCTGCCATGTTTCGGGCTTGAGAGTGTCTGCAAGTGTGTTAGAAATCCACTTTAAATAAACAAACAAACAAATAAATAAAAGGAGTTTGCCTCTGCACCCAGAGTAGAGAATGTGGAGCTTGGGATGTGGTGAGTTATGAGACCTCTGGTCATGTGGCCTCCCTGTTGTGCACAGAAGAGATCACCAAGACTGATGACTCTGTGCCCGTCCCTGAAGGAGCCTCTGGATTTCCACGTCCGGTACTGCAACTGCCTTATATATCCATAAGACGCCTGTATTTAGCAGGAGGACTGGAGAGAGAGGGAATTGGGATTGGTATGCAAAATAAGATTGCTTTAAAAATTAAAAAAAAAAAGATGCTTATATCTTAGCTATATCTATATCCTAGCTAGTAAAACTAAGACTTCATGAGATGTGTGTGTGTGTGTGTGTGTGTGTGTGTGTGTAGGTAGGTAGCATGTGTACATGCTAGTATCTTCTTCAATTGTTTTCTGCCTTAGTTTTTTTTTGGGGGTTGGTTTTCACTGAACCTGAAGTTAAACAATTCTGCTAGACTTGCAGGCCAGTGAACCCCTGAGATTAATCTGTCTCTGCCTGCAGGGCTAGGGTTCTGGGCACGTGTCACTTTTACGTGGGTCCCTTATACTTGCAGAGCAAGCGATTTACACTCACTGAAAATCCGAGCAATGAAGAATACCGAGGAGTCCCATGTGGTGTCACCAAGGTTCTGTTCCTTTTGGTTCTTTCTTCTGGGCTGGATGGGACGGCAGGACAGAAAGCATCTGTGGCGAATGGAACCATAGGGCATTGCCAGCTGTGGGACAAATTCCCAAGGCGCCTGGGAATCTGTCGAGTTTCTATGATGAAACGGGCAGGTACCCAGCTGGCGGCAGCTCAGGGAAGAGAATCTACAGGCTGGTATGATATGGAGGCGTTCTGCAGTCTGGATGCGGGCGTTTCACGTCCGCAGGAACCTGTCTCTCAACACACAGTCTGCCTTCCTGTGTTTTGCTACATTTTCAGACAGATCACTCCCCAGGTGTTGGTGTCGCAGACATCTGCTGTGGCAGCCATGCCCTGGGAGGACATGACCTCCTCTGTCCGCAAGATCCGGTAGATGTCCTGTGGGTGGCGCTCTTCTGCCATCATTGGGCAATCTCTCTCATGGCTGTTCTTCACACGTGTAACTGGAGGTCATGGTCCAGCCCCCAATGTGAAGCAGGGACTAGTTCCTGAAAGAAGAACACGTCTTCTTGCGGAAAGAAAGGGAAAGGGATGTTGTACAGGCAGAAAGGACAGCTGTCCCGCGAAGGGCTTATGTCTACAGAGCCCCATATTGTCCCATCGTCACCTCCCATGAAGACCAGGGCCACGTTAGCCTTAGAACACAGCATGCCCTTATATCCAGCCACCGTGGTCATTCTATGTCCCAGCCCCTCTGTCACTTCTCCAGGCTACTTCTTCCTTTAAAAGTCCTCCCCCCCAAAATTAAATATAAGTGACCATGGTACAGAATTTCAGATCAGTTCCAGTTTCCAGTCCCTAGCATGTCAGACTGTAGAAAATGGGTCTCTTAACACACATTTCCTCCCTCGATTCATATTTTCTCTTTTTTAAAAAATGAATTATATATTATTTTACTCTACAACACGATTCTCACCTTGTAAATCTTGATATTTTTTTTTTCCATGTCAGCATGCAAAAAATGTTTTCTAGAAACCGCTTAATATCTCCTAAAATGAACGCACTGTAATGTTTAGTCATTTTCCTGCTTGTGGCTGTTTCAGCCAAGTCTGCCTGGGACAGCCCTGTACACAGAGCATAGTATCTGTTTGTAAATACAGCTATTAACTATATCCCTAGAGGTTAAATATGTTCAGGGTTACAGACAGGCATGGCGGCCCATACCTTTAATCCCAGCACTGGAGACTCAAGTCAGGTGGATTTCTGTGGATTTGAAGGCAGCCTGCTCTACAGCGTAAGTTCTAGGACAGCCAGGGCTTGAGCTAGATCCTGTCTCAAGAAAGATGTGTTCAAGGTTATACGGATTTTAACTTTGGATAAGTATCAACAAATTGGGCTCCCAGAAGATTGTCAATATCTTTTTATTTCCAAAGATTTGTGTGTGTGTGTATATATGTACGTGTTTGTTCAAGTGTGTGTAGGTAGTTACACATGTGTAGCTGTGCATACATGTGTATGCATGTGTCTGGGTATATGTGTGAAGGCTGGAGGACAACACGATGTATTATACCTCAGGCATTATCTACCTTTAAAAAATTGAGACAAGACCTCTTACTGGCCTGGAACTCACTAGTAGGCAGCCTGATCGGCAAAGTTCAGGGTTCCTCCTGTCTCTGGATTTACAAGTACGTGTGTCGCTACAACTGGCCTTTTTTTTTTCTTTTTTTTTTTTTTTCTAATTTCCCTTTTCACACAGGTTCTGGCCACTGAACTTAGATCCTCAGGTATCTCTAATCTCTAAATGTTTTTAGTATTGCTAATCTGCTGACGAAACGTCATGTTGTTGTTTTTATTTACATTTGACACTTTTAAAGATTTACTAGGGTTTTTCAAGACAGGGTTTCTCTGCACAGCCCTGGCTGTCCTGGAACTCACTCTGTAGGCCAGGCTGCCTTTGAACTCAGACATCTGCCTGCCTCTGCCTCCCGAGTGCGGGGATTAAAGGTGTGCGCCACCATGACTAGCTAGGTTTATCTTATGTGTATGAGTGTTCTAGCTGCATCATATATGCTCCTGGCATTCATGGAGAGCCGAGGAGGGTGCCAGATCCCCTGGAACTGGAGTTACAGACAGTTGTGAGCTGCCATGTAGGTGCTGGGAATTGAACCTGGGTCTCCTTCATTGCAGTCATCTCTCCACTCCTGTCTTAGTTAGGGTTTCTGTTGCCGTGAAGAGACACCATGACCACAGCAAGTCTATAAGGAGAGCATGTAATGGGGTGGCTTACACTTTCGGTTCAGTACGCTATCATCGTGGTGTGACACGGTGGCATGTAGGCAGACACGGTGCTGGAGAAGGAGCTGGGAGTCCTCCATTTTGACCCGCAGGCAACAGGAAGTGGTCTGAGACATTGGGGGTAGCTTCAGCATATGACACCTCAAAGTGCGCTCTCATAGTGACACACACCTCCTAATAGTGCCCGTCCCTGTGAGCTTAGGGGGCCAGTTACGTTCAAAGCACCACACCTCCCCTATTTGCATTTTAAAACCACAAGTGATCCATCTCCGGTGGAAGTCAGTGTCACAGCTGGCATCTAAGGCCTGAAGTTGACTTCCAGCTCTGTTCAAAACAAACACAGGGAGGGGAGAAAAGAAATCACACAAGTCTCCGTAGCTCCTTCACAGGATCACCTTGAGTCTGCGGCCAGAGTAAGGCCCCGTCTCGAAGCATCAGAACCAGAAGATGACAAACAGAGTTGGGAATTTGCAAGCGTGCTGTGCTGTTTCTGTGTCACAGTCTCGTCTTTCTCCCCGTGAAAATGCTGTTGGAGCGTCCTGTCCACTTCATACCAGTTCAGGATACACCAAGAAAGAAAATCCAGTGGCCGCCGCCCCTGCCCCCACCCCGTGTCGTTACTTGGATTGTTAAATGGAGTGTAAGAGACACAGAAAACGCAGTTATGGGATTAGGTATTATCTCTAACCTCCAGCGAGCCGCGCTGATCCCCGTGAAATTAGAGCTCTTTCATTTTCATCTGGTAGTTCACTTTTATCTCCCTTCTTCTCCTCAAGGAGCTCTTAAATAATTACTACAACCAAGTTTTAGTCATTAGGGGAATTTAAAGATGAGAATTGTCTGTTACAGATTAACCCAGGGGATTCGAAGCCCTGTCCAAACTCCACAGTTCCTGCTAGTTCCTGTTGGAGTTTTCCTGGTACAAGAATAAGTCTTTTTCTTTTTTAACTCATCCTTTAACACATGATTTAGTCACATCTCTGGAACCTGAAAGCTAATCATAGTTTTCCAGTGTGCTGGCATGATGGTGCACGCATATATTCCAGATAAGTGCTCTACCATTTAGCGCCGTATCCCCAGCCCCTGTAACACTTTTATTTTTGAAATAGAAGCTCACTAAGTTTCCCAGGCTACCCTTGAACTTGTGTGATTCCCCCCCCTCAGCTGTCAGCTCCCTAAGTAGTTGGTTACAGGCCAGAGCCACAGGGTTATCTGGCAGCCTGTTGATTTCTGTCATATTCTAGGCCTGCCTGTTATCTATCTATCTATCTATCTATCTATCTATCTATCTATCTATCTATCTATCTATCTATCTATGTATATATATAGTGTGTTTTATATATATATATAGTGTGTGTGTATGTGTACGTGTGTGTACGTGTGTGTATACATGTGTGTGTACATGTGTGTACGTGTGTGTCTGTGTGTGTACGTGTGTGTGTCTGTGTGTGTACGTGTGTGTATACGTGTGTGTATACGTGTGTGTGTGCGTGTGTGTGTACGTGTGTGTACGTGTGTGTATACGTGTGTGCGCGCGCGCATGTGTGTGCGTGTGTGTGTGTGTGTGTGTGTGTGTGTGTGTGTACTCCACTGCCAAGCAGCCCTGCTGACCCCACTGGGTCCAGTAACAATATTTAACTAAACCGAATATGATGTGCGGCTCTGGATTGTGAACTCATTCCCAGCCCCCTTTATTAGAATAATTATATCAATTTTGTTCTTCCTAAAAAAAAAAAAAAATCAGAAAGTGACTAAATTCCAATTATTTGGCTAACCAGGAAGTGACTTTTTGTTTATTTTGGTTTTTTCCAAGATGGGATTTCTCTGTGTAGCCCTGGCTGTCCTGGAACTTAGGAGTGTGGGTACCTGCAGAGGCCCGAGCCATCAGGTCCCCTGGGAGCTGGAGTTTCAGGTGGGTGTAAGCCACGTGACCTGGGTGCAGGGAGACGGAACTTGGGGCCAGTGGAACAATGTGTACTTTTTTTTTTAGCAGCCCCATTTTCTTTTTCTTAACTAGTTCCAAATCTACTCCTTCAACCCTTCTGTTAAGTAAATTAAAAAAAGAAAAGATCTTGCTTAAATTCAATTCTGCTGTGTGCATCTGGCACGCTGTGAGATCACAGAGAGCAGAGAGTTCCTACAGTAAGACCAGCTGAGGCCGTTCTTTCGGTAAGAGCGCCGAGGACGGTGCTGTTGACTGTGGAACCCAGGCCAGGCTCTCGTCAGGTCTCCAGATGTGTTCTCTCCCTACTCGGCTCCTTCTTTGTGTCCTTGGCTCAGCACCTCCCGTCCCCTGTGTCCTGAGGTAACCACCACTTCGCTTGTTTCCTGTTTGCGTGCTTTTTCCGTGTGAACATAAGCAATTACCGGAAAGACACCCCTACCTGATTTACAGTCACCTGAAAAGAAGAATGTAACTTGTCAAAACAAGCCTTTTTCTCTTTTCCATGCTTTTTCCATTTCGTGTTTTTTTTTTTTTTTTTTGAGCTGTTCAGCCAACGCAGTGGAGCTGTCTGTCTGTCTGTCTGTCCATCCATCCTTGGCCAGGACCCCAGCACTGGGCATGCAAGCATGCGCCACCATTTCCAGCTTCCTTGTGCGGTTGTGGGTATCATACTCGGGTCCTCCTGGCCATCACTTCACCGGCTGAGTTGTCTTCCCAGCCCTGAGCTCAGGAGTTCTTGAAGAGACCTGGGTGTGTGCAGGAAGACTGCCCATTGCCGTTGACTGTGTTTGACAGACACGCTCAGGATAGGCTAGTTAAGAGGCAACTTGGGTAGGCACACGGTGTTGGGACGAATCCGGAAAAGCATTGCGCCCGCCCGTAGGTAACTGGAGCGGAGGCTGTGGGTTCAGGACGGATGCCGAGTGTTTGTAGAGTGGGAGAGGATCCAGTTCCTAGGCTGCAGCTTTCTCTCATGTTTGCGCTGGCGTCACCGAGCCCTGCCCGAGGAGAGAATCTGGGTGTATTTGTCCCGCACTGCTGCTCCCTTACTCATCCGCTCTGTCCAAGGCTCAACGTTCCCTGCCGCTCCCCCTCCCCTCTGCCCTGAAGAGGTCTCGCTGCCTGGGGTTGTGTGGCACAGCGGAAGGTGCTCTTGTCCTCCGTCTTTTCCTCTTGGCTTTTCACCTGTGCTATTGGGAGCATTCCCTTTGTTTAAAGTCACGTTGTGTGTCTGTTTACCACGTCCACCAGATATCTTTGCAAAAACACTTAGACCAGCATCTCAGTGACTCTGTGTGCGTGCGCGTGTGTGTGAGTGTGAGTGTATGTGAGAGTGAGTGTGTGTGAGTGTGTGCATGTGTGTGCATGAGTGTGAGTGTGTGGGTGTGAATGTGTGTGTCTGTGTGCATGAGTGTGCGTGAGTGTGAGAGTGTGTGAGTGTGAATGTGTGTGTGAGTGTCTGTGTGCCTGAGTGTGTGTGTGAGTGTGTACGTGAGTGTGTGTGTATGAGTGAGTGTGTGTGTTAGTGTGTATGAGTGTGTGTGTGTATGAGTGTGTGTATGTGTGTATATGAGTGAGTGTGTGTATGAGTGTGTGTATGAGTGTGTGTGTGAGTATGTGTATGTGAGTGTTGTGTGAGTGTCTGTGTGTGTGTGTGAGTGTGTGAGTGTGTGAGTGTGTGTATGTGTGTGTATGAGTGTGTGTATGTGTGTGTGCATGAGTGTGTGTGTATGAGTGTGTGTGAGTGTATGTATGAGTGTGTGTGAGTGTGTGAGTGTGTATGTGCGTGAGTGTGAGTGTGTATGAGTGTGTGTGTGAGTGTGTGTGTGAGTATGTGTATGTGAGTGTTGTGTGAGTGTCTGTGTGTGTGTGTGAGTGTGTGAGTGTGTGTGTGAGTGTGTGAGTGTGTGAGTGTGTGTATGTGTGTGTATGAGTGTGTGTATGTGTGTGTGCATGAGTGTGTGTGTATGAGTGTGTGTGAGTGTATGTATGAGTGTGTGTGAGTGTGTGAGTGTGTATGTGCGTGAGTGTGAGTGTGTATGAGTGTGTGTGAGTGTGTGTGAGTGAGTGTGTGAGTGTGTGTGTATGAGTGAGTGTGTGTGTTAGTGTGTGTATGAGTGTGTGTGTGTATGAGTGAGTGTGTGTATGTGTGTATATGAGTGAGTGTGTGTATGAGTGTGTGTGTGTGTGTGTGTGTGTGAATGCGTGCGTGTGTCTGCAGTAGCCCAGGGTGCTGATGTGGGAAACCTTGCCAACAGTGACTGAGTGGGAGGGGCACTGAGACTTGGGGCTTCAGTGAGGGGGCAGGGGGGCAGGGGAGCTAACACACTGCTAAATTCAAGGATCCAGGGACCGCGAGTCTGGAGAGACAGTTCCGGAACCCTATGAGAGGGGAACTCATAAGCTCAGTGAAAACTAAGAGCCTCTGTGGCTGTAGAGAAACAAGCGTCCTCATGTTCCCCCATGTTCCCCCTCCACCCTACAGGTTCTCCCTCCACCCCCAGACTGCTCCCCCCAGACATCCCCACCCCAGGCTCCCCCATCTACCCCAGGCTCCCCCCACCCCAGGCTTCCCCCATCTACCCCAGGCTCCCCCATCTACCCCAGGCTCCCCCATCTACCCCAGACCTCCCCCATCTACCCCAGACCTCCCAGGCCCCCCCAGGTTCCCCCCACCTACCCCAGGCCCCCCCGCCCCAGGATTTCCCCCATCCCCACCCCAGGCAGTTGGACCATGGCTGCTGTGAGATCTGCACTGTCTTCAGGGACCCCTCTGTGGCTGTGTTGCCTGGTACCCTCTCATGCTCCCTACCTGGCCTGCTCTCCTGTGGTTCCCATTGTCCTGGGCCCTGAAAATCTGTTTATTTTCTAGTAGAGAAGGCTGTGTTTTTATCTGGTTATCTAAATTGTCATCTGTTGCCAGCTATGGCGTGTGACCCAGAAAGGAAACGGCTTTCGGGAGTTCGGGAGCCAATGGCTCTTAAGCAGTTAAAAACGAGTTGAAAATTGTCACCATTGTGGTGACACACAAATATACCCATGCTCTGAAACCACGGACTTGCTTCGGAAGGAGCAAAGAGTTGCCCCGTGATTAAACAAAAGCAAGGCTGCCACCATAATCACTTAGCAGACAATCAAGAAGTTGACCTCCCTGGTGTGAGCCAGCTTTCTCTCCTCTGGAGAGTGGGGGGAGGCTCACCCCTGCTTCCATCGTTCCTGCCTATCAGGACATGAGGTGAAATTAGCTGGCAAATTAATTAACCCGAGGGGGTTGACCTACCAGACAAATACTTAATATTTACAAGCATTTTTATTATTATTCTTACTTACAGATGATCTGAATGCAATCTGTGAGTCTAATGTGGCGTTAGCAAGAGAGAGGACAGAACACTTGGGGTAGTTCCAGGTCTGTTCACCCTAAAAATCGCTTACTGTTGAGTTGAGCGTCTGCTTTGTGGATCAGACTGTTTATTTAGGTTTTCTTGGGTCGCCTGACTTTTGACCCATGGGTTAAAGCCCAGGTTAGCCCAGCTTTTTGTCTCGAGGACCACACTGGCTTCTGACTGAGCCTAGGCCCTCCTGCCCCAGGGTGGTTGTTGTCTGAGACGTCCTAGCCAATTGCTTGCTGTTACAAGTAGGTTTTCCCCGGCCGCCACGCCAGCCCCCAATAACACGCAGAGACTCTGTATTTGATACAATGCCGTTGGCCAGTTACTATCATTGTTTATCGGCTAGCTCTGTCTTAATGATTAACCCATTTCTACTATTCTAAGTATTTCCACGTGGCTCATCTTAGTGGTTGGCCGGCGTTCTATGCTGACTCCTCCTTCCTCCTTCCTCTTTCCTCCTTGTCTCCTAGCCCCGCCTATCTTGCTTTCCTATTGACCAACAGGGCTTTATTCATTAACCAGTATGAGAAACATATTTCAGAATGACATCTCCCATCAGCTTTCAGTTGGTTTTCTCCTGACCCTTGCTTACTGATGGCCCTGTCTCTGACCTCAGCCCCTCAAGCACTGGGGTCACCGTCTGGCTTCTCAGCTACCTTCTAAACATTTTCTTTCTAAAACCAGAGTGTGCTAATGGCAGAACTATGCGTTAATGAGAAATACATATTTTACATCTGTAAGTGTGGACACTTTAAATTTGCACTTGATAGTGTAGATACAGGACATTTCTGCTTATACAAGGGGCATGGGCTTACTCACCAGGAAGTTAATAAGGGCGAGAAGCCACTGGGACAGTGACATTTAAGCAAAAACATTTAAGAAGGGAAAAGTTAGCTCAGTGTCAAATCCCAGCCGGGGCGAATTTCACATGCAGTGTCACAGTTGACTATCAATCATGATGCCTGTGTTAAAGGCAGCCTAAAACTTTCACTATCCTGTCTTCAAGCTCTGGTAGAGATCCTGAAGGGCTTGCCAGGGACCTCAGCATTATCAGCGCAAGGGTGGGCAGGCAGAAGTGTGGCCTCTGTCCTGCCCACTGCTGACCTGCAAACTGTGCACATTCAGTCTCCTGGGAAACCCTTTTGATGTGCAGGGGCCCCTCCCTCTTTCTGCAGGAGTATCTCTGATGGCAGCATCCTTCCCCGGGGAACACTCTCTCCCCATTGTTACCTTCGGGCTCCTTATCTGACTATATATTCCATTGTGGTACTTAACACCATTGCCTGATGCGGCACACATTCTGTACTCTGCCTCTTTTTGTCTCTTGCCATGAATCCCAAGCTCTACGAAGCAGGTGTGTGTGTGTGCGCGCGTGTGTGCGTGCGTGTGTGTGCATGTGTGTGGGCATGTGTGCGTGTGTGCGTGTGCGTGCGTGTGTGCATGTGCGTGTGCGAGTGTGCGTGTGCCTGTGTGTGCCTGCGTGCGTGCGTGTGTGTGGGCATGTGTGCATGTGTGCGTGTGTGCGTGCGTGCGTGTGCCTGTGTGTGCGTGCGTGCGTGTGTGTGTGGGCATGTGTGCGTGTGTGCGTGCGTGCGTGTGCGTGTGTGTGTTCATCTGCTCATTGCTTCGTTTGCAGAGCTCTGAGCAGGCATCATTGGCTTGGCCCACTAGGCACAAAAGGCAGTTGGAAGAGTTGGTGTGGAGCAAATGTGCCACAGGCAAGTGATGTCCGATTAGCCAGACATTGCTGGAGTCTGTTGTTGCCTCCCAAATTACCCACAACTGTTGCGCTTGGCTTCTTTTTGTGGTGCTGGGAATTGAACCCACGCTTTCACGTGTACAGCGAACGGTCCACGACAGTGCTGTGCCCCCAGTTTTCTCCTTGTAAAGTGTGATACCAGAGCTGCTTAGAACAGATCTCTCTCGACCATGAACCTTGGTGGACGAGAGTAGTCTCTAACACATATGTTGCATGCAAAGGCGTATCTGTGGGATAAGAAATTACAGGGTTTTCGTCAACTCTACAGAAACGTAGGCACACCTGGGAAAGGGGACGCTCAGCTGAGGAGTTACATCTATCAGGTGTCTGTGGGGTATTTTCTTAATTGCCGACCGGTGTAAGAGGGCTCGGAATGCTGTGGGTAGGTCTATTCCTGAACAGGTGGATCCGGGCATTTGGGCAAGGTAGCTGAGCAGCATTTCCCCAGGGTTCTGCCTTGGTTTTCCCGGCGGGGGACTGTGTGAAGGTAGGATGACATAAACCCTTCCCTCACCAAGGTGCTCTTAATCAAGGCGTTTATCACACCCACAGAGAGCCAATTAGAGCACACACGGGGGCAACTCCAAAGGCAAGTTTTTGTTTGTTTTTTCAAGACACAATTTCCCCATGTAGCCCTGGCTGTCCTAAGATTTGATCTGTAGATCAGGCTGGCCTTGAACTCCCCAAGATTCACCCCCGGTTCTGCTGGGATTAAAGGCGTCACTGCCGGCACAATCCTTATTGACGGCTGTTAATCGTAGGCGCAATGCTTGGGGCAGTGAGCCCTGCCAGGGCCCAGTTTTGGGCCCCGGAACAATGAGTCTGAAGAGCTGTGGCCAGGAAGGTGACGCTTTCACTGCAGAGACTGGTGTGTTTATCTTTTAGTGGTTCTCCACCAAAATGTTTGCAATGATACCAGAGGCATGCTTGTTTTGTGTAATGATGTGTAAAATAATGGTATGCCCCTCTCCCCAAGAAAGACTGTGAAAACCAGAGTAAGGTGGTCCAGCCACTGCCACTTCCACTCTACCCTCCATTACCCTTTAACATTTACGTTCCTCCATGCTTGAACTCCTCCCAAGGTCTATTCCGGGGCCCGCCTTCTCCCCCTTTGTGGGCCTCTGGCTTCTGGTCCCATGCCCCATTTCTCAGGAGCTGTCCAGGCTCTTCTGCCCGTGGAAGCAGCATCCTTATTTTTAACTAGTGCCCCCTCTGTGAAATCCTTTCTGGCCAGTAACACTTTAGACACGAACCCGCATTCCAGCGTTTGAACCATCCAGCGCCTCCCTTCAGTTTCCTTTCAAGAGGGCTCAGGAGTGGTGGTGGTGGCTGCCTTTGATGTCAGTAGTTGGGGAGGTCTAAGGTAGGCATATCACTTCGATGTAGGCTGGCCTGGTCTACATAGCGAGTTCCAGGATAGCCAAGGATATATAGCGAAACCCTGTCTCAAAAGCAAGCAAACCCACCTACCCCAAAACGCAAACCAAAGCCAAAGCATCAAAGGGAAATCAGGAGACAGAGGGTTGTGTGTAGTGGAATGTACGCTGTGTGAGTGTGTGTGTGTGTGTGAGTGTGTGTGTGTGAGTATGAGTGTGAGTGTGTGTGAGTGTGTGTGTGTGTGAGTGTGTGTGAGTGTGTGTGAGTGTGTGTGTGTGAGTGTGTGTGAGTGTGTGTGAGTGTGTGAGTGTGAGTGTGTGAGTGTGAGTGTGTGAGTGTGTGAGTGTGTGTGAGTGTGAGTGTGTGTGAGTGAGTGTGTGTGAGTGTGTGAGTGAGTGTGTGAGTGAGTGTGTGAGTGAGTGTGTGTGTGAGTGTGTGTGAGTGTGTGAGTGTGTGTGTGTGAGTGTGTGTGAGTGTGTGTGAGTGTGTGAGTGTGTGAGTGAGTGTGTGTGTGAGTGTGTGTGAGTGTGTGAGTGAGTGTGTGTGTGAGTGTGTGTGAGTGTGTGAGTGTGTGTGTGAGTGTGTGAGTGTGTGTGTGTGTGAGAGTGTGAGTGTGTGTGAGTGTGTGTGAGTGTGTGTGTGAGTGTGAGTGTGTGTGAGAGTGTGTGAGTGTGAGTGTGTGTGATACACGCAGAGTGAAACGTACCTATGGTAATGTTTCGTGCCCTTTGCTTCCGGAATGTCTCAGCCGAGGTTGAGAGGGGGGATTCTTCCCCAGCCGCCAGGCGATGAGATGGAGAGGTAGAAGCTGCCCCCTCTGCCTGATTCTGTGTTAACACAAGATGAAGAGTGTGCCTCGTGGCTAGAAGCCTGGGCTGTGTGTTCTGATGAGGTCCGTTTGCCTCCCAGCGCTGTCACTTACCAACTGCATGACCTTTACTGTTGAAGGCACCTCCCCCACCCCCTCCCACCCCCCCCAGAAACATCTGCAGTCCTCCTGCACTGTGAAAGTAAGCATGGGTGGCGCCTTTCTGGGTTGCTTCAGCAGAGTCGGTACACGTCTTTGTATGCACATACATGCCTATGTACATAGACGTACGTGGATGCAGACCTGGGGGATGTGTTCAGGGTCTGTGCTAGAGCTGTGCTAACCTTTGGGTTAAGGAGGTGACGGAATGAAACAAGGCCCAGCCGTTGTTAATCACCCACACCCTTTTGTCCCTGAGTGTGGATGGGTGGGCACCGACTGTGTCAAGCTTCTGATAAAGGAAGGCGTGGCTTCCCCCACTCCCCACTTTAAGACATCTTTGAGAAGATGGAGCGAAGAAGTGAGCATTCATGGTACACTGTTGACTGTGACCTTTGCTTTACAGAAGCTTCTCAGTTTCAGGAGGTCCCATTTGTTAATGGTTGCTCTCAGTGTCTGTGCTACTGGTGTTTTATTTAGGAAGAGATTTCCTGTGCCAAAGCGTTCAAATGTACTTCCCTCTTCTTTTTCTGTGAGGTTCAGTGTGAATGGATTATGTTGAGGTCTTTGATCCATCTGGACTTGAGTTTTGAGAATGGTGATAGACACTGATCTATTGAGTTTTGAGCGTGGTGATATTCACTGATCTATCTGCCATCTTCTACATGTCTGCATCCAGTTACGCCAGCACCATTTGTAGAATGTTTTCCTTTTTCCATTTTATATTTTTAGCTTCTTTGTCAAAAATTAGGTGTTCATAGGTGTGGGGGTTGATAGTGGAGTCTTTGATTCAATTCCATTGGTCCACCTGTCTGTTTTTATGCTAATTCCAAGCTGCTTTCATTACTATAGCTCTATAGTCAGAGATGGTGACGTCCGCAGCTGACCTTTTATTGTACAGAATTGTTTTGGCTATTCTGGGTTTTTTGTTTTACCATGTGAAGTTGAGTATTGTTCTTTCAAGGTCTGTGGAGAATTGTGCTGGGATTCCGATGGGGACTGAGTTGAATCTGTAGATTGCTTCTGATAGGATCGCCATTTTTACTGTGTTGATCCTACCTATTCAAGAGCATGGGAGGGAGATCTTCCCATTTTCTGATAACTTCTTTATTTCTTTAAAGAAGTTCTTGTCATACAGGTCTTTCACTTGTTTGGTTAGAGGTACCCTAAGCTATTTTTTGTTATTTTTGGCTGTTGTAAAGGATGATGTTTCTCTGATTTCCTTCTCAGCCCGTTTGTCACTTGTAAATAGTAAGGCTACTGATTTTTTTTTGAGTTAATCTTGTATCGTGCTATATTACTGAAGGTGTTTATCAGTTATGGGAGTTGTCTGGTAGAAATTTTGAGGTCACTTACGTAAACTATCATATCATCAGCAAATAGCGAGAGTTTGACTTCTTCTTTTCCAATCTGTATCCCTTTGATCTCCTTTTGTTGTCTTATTGCTATAGCTAGAACTTAAAGTACTATGTTGGATATGGAGAGAGTGGACAGCCTTGTCTTGTTCCTGATTGCGGTGGGATTGCTTTGAGTTTCTCTCCATTTAGTTTGATGTTGGCTGTTGGGTTACTGTATATTGCCTTTATCATGTTTAGGTGTGTCCCTGTTATCCCTATTCCCTCCAAGACCTTTATCATGAAGGACTGTTGAATTTTGTAGAAGGCTTTTTCAGCATCTAGTGAGATGATGATGTGTGTTTTTTCTTCTAGTTTGTTTATGTGGTGGATCCCATTGGTAGATTTTCCTATGTTGAGCCATCCCTACATCTCTGGGATGAAGCCTACTTGGTTATGGTGGATGATTTTTCTGATGTGTTCTTGAATTCAGTTTGCCAGTATTTTATTGAGTTTTTTTCTTTTTCTTTTTCTTTTTTTTTTTTTTTGCATGTATGTTCGTGAGGGAAATTGATCTGTAATTCTCTTTCTTAGTTGTGTCTTTGCCTGTTTTGGGTGTCAGGGTAACTTGTAGCCTCATACAAAGTTTGGTAATGTTCCTTCTGTTTCTATTATGTGGAATAATTTGAGGAGTATTGGTATTAGATCTTCTTTGAACATCTGATAGAATTCTACACTGAATCAATCCAGGCCTGAGCTTTTTTTGATTGGGAGACTATTGATAACTCTTTCTATTTCATTAGGGGTTATAGGTGTATTTAAGTTGTTTACCTGTTCTTGATTTAATTTTGGTATGTGGTACTTATCTAGAAAACTGTCCATCTCCTTAAAGTTTTCCAGTTTTGTGGAGTACAGGCTTTTGACGGATGACCTGATGACCTGATGATTCTCTGGATTTCCTCAGAGTCTGTTGTTATGTTCCCCTTTTCGTTTCTGATTTTGTTAATTTGTATGTCCTTTATCTGTCATTTGCTTAGTTTGTATAAAGGTTTGTCTGTTTCGTTGATTTCTCTCAAAGAACCAACTCTTTGTCTCATTGATTCTTTGCATCGTTTTCTGTGTTTCTATTTTATTGATTTCAGCCCCCAGTTTGACTATTTTCTGCCATCTACTCCTCCTGGGTGAGCTTGCTTATTTGTGTTCTAGTGCTGTCAGCTGTTCTGTTAACTCACCAGTGTGGGATTTTTCCAGCTTCTTTACGTAGGCATTTAGTGCTGTGACCCTTCCTCTCAGCACTGCTTTCTTTGTGTCCCGTAAGTTTGGGTAGGTTGTGCGGCCATTTTCATTAAATTTTAGGAAGTCTTTCCTTTCTTTATTTCTTTCTTGACCCGGTAGTGGTTCAACTGATCATTTTCCAATTTCCATGTGTCTGTGGGCTTTCTGTGATTAATGCTGCTGTTGAATTCTAACTTTAAGCTGTGGTGATCTGATAGGGTACAGGGGTTTATTCCATTTTTTTTTTCCCTATATGTTGAGGTTTGCTTTGTTAGTGAGAATGTGGTCTATTTTTTAAGGTTCCATGAGTTGCTGAAAAGAAAGTCCATTCTTTTGTGTTTGGGTGGAATGTTGTATAGATGTCTATTAAGTCCATTTGAGTCATCACCTCTGTCAGTTTTCTTATTTCTCTGTCCAGCTTCTGTCTGGCAGATCTGTCCAGTGGTGAGTGTGGGGTGTGGGGCTTGATTTATGACTTAAGCTTTAGTAATGGTTCTTTTACAAAGGCAGGAGCCCTTGTGTTTGGGGCACAGATGTTCAGAATTGAGATTTCCTCTTGATGGCGTTTTCCTGTGATGAATATGAAATTCCCTTCTTTATCTTTCCCGATTGATTTTAGTTTGAAGTCTATTAGATGTTAGGATAGCTACACCAGCTTGTTTCTTAGGTTCCACGTTGTTGCTCCTCGCTCGGTGTCTGCTCTCCGGGATCACCGTGCCCTGGGGCCCCGCCAGGGAATGTGGTACATCTCTACTGGGGGAAAGTCTCTGCCCCAGCCTCGTCCCCACACCATTGTCACAGCGCCGTGTTCCACAGGCGCAGTGGAGAACAAGGGAAGGTAGAGTCTTCCGGAGGCCACTGTACACAGCACCCTGTTCAGCGGATTGCTTAGAACGAGATCCCATTTTTGTCGGGTGCCTTCAGCCTATATTCAGTGTTTCCTTAGCGAGCTCACCAGCTGGGGTACACTGGGCACCCTCAACCATTGCTCTTTAAGTGAGAAGTACAAGCCAGCAGATTGATTCTCCTTCAGAGATGTTTTTAGGGCTGGGGGGCTGCAATGGTACAGGAGGAGCCTCTTGTTAGATGGGAGCTGAGGAAGGGTTGGGAGACAAGTATCGTGGCCTCACCAACCATGGGCCTGTCTGTGGGGCATGCATGTGCGACTGAGGGGGTATATTCATGAATGCTTGATTGTGTGTGTGTGTGTGTGTGTGTGTGTGTGTGTGTGTGTATGTGTGTGTGTATGAAGGAGTGCACGCATGTGCCTGTGCATGTATATTTGAGGAGGTATATTCATGACTGCTTGTGTGTGTATATTATGAAGGGTGTGTAATATGTGTGTGTATGTATGTATGAGGGGGGTGCATTCATGCACATACGTGTAGAACAGTAGTTGACGGGATATCTTTATCATTTTTCACCCCATCTTTTGAGACTGCATCTCTCCACTGAAAGCGTGTCATTGCAGCTGGGTGGGTCAGCTGGTTAGCCTTCAGGATCCGCCTGTCCCGTGCCCGTCAGTGCTCGGTTACAGGTGCACGTCACCATGTCGAGCCTTTCTGTGGGTGTTGGGGGTCCAGACTCAGCTCTTCACCCTCCAGCAGACGTTTTTGACCCTCTCAGATTAGGCATGAGGACAAGACCATAGTGTGGACAATCTCTCGCTATACAGCAGAAGCTGGGGAGAGGTGGGTTTGACTTACAGTGCTGGGGTCCAAGTCAGGGGCATCACATGTGCCAGGCAAGTACTCCTTTACGCGGCGCCATCTCTAACTCCGTGGAGAAGGGTTTTGGAAGCCCAAGTATAGCTTTTCAAAGAGTAGACACATTTTCTTTTCCAGCATGTTAACTGTTGCCTGTTTGTGGGGCTGAATCTGTCTGAGGAGCCTCATGGGCTGTGATTTCTCTCCTACGTCGTAAATACTGAAATGAAATTAGCTGGTTTTCAACGCTCGGCGAAACAGCATTCCAGCAAACTGGAAGGCACAGATTGTCCCTGGCGGTGGGAGGGGAAGTTTATCCTTAGAGCTTTGGCTGTTGTCTGGCCACTTTGGAATCGGGCAGTGTCAGGTTTGGAGGAGCAAATGTCAGGTCCCATTCTCGGCACCGTTGTCCAGCCTGGCCTTGAGTGGAGCAGTTTCTGGGAGATGCTGGCCTCTAGGACAGGTGGCCTAAGTGTGGGACCTGTTTGGTTGTTAGCAGTTTTGTTTGTCCCAGTCTTTGCATTGTGATACGCGCTCTCACCGAAGCGCCTGTCCCTCTTGCTCAGGCGGTTTCTCCCCTCACGGGTTGCGCATCTTCCTTCAGATGGCCGTTTTGTGTAAATAGAATGCCGTTTTCACTGCCTAGGTCCTGGGGCAAACGTGCAGGCATGTGATAGTTAGTTTTAGTTGTCCACTTGACACAACCTAGACTCACTGGGGAGACCGCCTCTGTGAGGGATTTTCGGAGGCAGGGAGTGGTGGGGGAAGGTTGTCCTGGGGTGAATCCACTGGGCTGGCTGCTGTAGGGGCCGAGGGTGGGAATATGGAAGGGCCAACCCCATGGTTTCAGGCCAGAAATGCCAAGGGTCTGAAGTGTCGGGAGGCCAGACATCGACTGACCTGAGAGAAGCAGGAACGGGGATGGGTGGGGAGGAGGGGGGCTGAAGTAGATCGCCGTGGTGAGAAACCAGGCAGGGCTTGAGCTCCTGGTGCAGCCCTGCAGGGAAGCTCTAACCTGGGCTTCGCCCTCACAGGATGTCCCGGATCACAGAGGATGGGGGACGGCACTGGCTCACACACAAGGATTCTGTCAAGACGATGAGCTAAGACAGCTAGGTTTCTGTACCCCTTGGTTATTCTTCACTAATAGGGTCTTAGTGAGAATCCAGAACCTGGCCTGCTGTGTGCGGCTGGGATCTCAACCTGGGCGTGGCCGAAGCTCCTGTTGCAGCTTCAGATCTGAGGAACAGAGCCAGCCCGCCGTATCCTGCCTGGTTCTGGATCGTTCAGCCCCAAACTCCAGCTTCAAACCCTACGGCTAGTCTAACCGTATCGCCCCCTTCGTCACCTTAGCAGCGAACGTGGAAGGCTCTTCAAACAAAACCACGGCAAGCCTAGCCCGCCGCCACTCACCGTGTCATTAATTCCTGACTTAACATAAAACAAATGCTTCTGTGGAACAGTTAAGACTCCTCCAAGAGTATTTATTTTGAGTGACTAAACTATACACTTCCTGTTGGGCGCTAAGGAAAATTGGTCTGTACTCTTGCAGGGAAATGTCAAGACTACTAAGTGTTGGAGCTCTCTGACCTCCGCTCTGGCGAACGGTCTCCACGTGGTTCTCATAAAGACGTCCATCAGAGATGGCTTCAACCCGAACGTCAAACTTCGTTAAAGGTACGAACCCCCTCAGAGTTATTTTGAATATCCCACAGAACAGCCAAGCGCACGCACATCAGCACGAGTCCTTTTCCACCCCTTTGGGCCTCTTGTGCTGTAGTGGATTTAACAACTTGGTGTGTGTTATTCTAAGGGTGGAGTAGAAGCTAGGCCCCCTTGGCTCTGTCAGAATGACCTTTGCCTGTGGCCATTGGACTCTGGAGAAACTCTCCTGCTTTAGACAAACATTTAAAACCCGATGCTCTCACCTCAGCTGATGGATCTGGTGATGACCTGGGCACACAATTAAGCAGAAATATGTATTTGTATTTTTTTCTTGACATGCCAAGAATCTTCTTTCTTTCTGGAGGTTGGGATTTGTAGAAGAGTCTACTTGCTTAAAATCTCACTCCCATGATGTGTATGTGCCCATGTAGGTACATCCGACTGGTAACTTTCTGCAGTATCCCATAAATGTTAGAATGCCTGGTGTGGGACAGAGGCATCCTGCCTGCCTTAGTCAGTGCAGGATGAGAAGGGCAGAGTGGAAAAGGGAGGCTAATCAATGTTTTATAATTAAGTGGTTTGTGACTCTTATAATACTTTTCTTTTCGGAATGAATTTCTGTAGCTGTTTCGGTTGGCTTTGAATGTCTCAAAAATCTAGGTAGTGTTGAAGGAGGCCTATTTCGTTCATGTTTTTTAAAGACATTTTTAGGGTTAAACTCTAGGGAATAAAAGCTTTTAGGGTTCTGAGGGTAATGTCCAGTTTGCAGTTATTTATGTTTATATGATGCATACATACGTGTGACGTATGAACATATGCCTGCATGTTTGCATATGAAGGCCTGATGTTACCTTGGGCATCTTCTATCACTTTCCGCTTTCCGAACCCAGCTGGGGTTACAGGGAGGCTGCCTCATCTACCTTTTCTGGGTTCTGGGCATTTGAACCGTGGTCCTCATATCTGTTCAAGTACTATCCCATAGAACCATGTCTGTCCCCAGGCTCTGCCTCTGAGTTGATGCTTTAAATACTGAGTTTCTCTACTTTCTTTGCCTGTTGGTGCCCAGTGTCTTTGTGAAGAGATAGATTGGCAGAAGCTGTCAGAGTGTGCCTTGAGTCAAACGACCTCTGTCCACAGTGCCCCCACAGGACAGGGTATAGCCCAGAAATCCTGGCTTGCTTTGTGAAGCCATGAATTCTAGCATTGCTAATTGCTCTTAGCCTCTGACCAATGTAGTGGTTTGTTAATTGAAAGGGCTTTAAAATGAAGCCATTCTGAGGATCCGAATTTAAAAGGCACTTTGGAAAGTTACTAGGGCATTGTTTGGTAGACTAAGAATTTTGTGCCAACTGCTTAAAGCAGTCGATGACGCGGTCTCATTTCACGTTGAAACGATGGTGTGCAGATGAAATGTTGTGTTGCCATTTGCTGTATCTGAACCCTTAACATAACAAAATTTGTGTTCGTGTGACATTCTTTGGATTCCATTCCCAGGCATGTTATTTTACTATTAGACACTCTCATATCCAACACACAAGGACAACATAAAGGATTTTAAAAGTTACCGGGTGGGCATATCAATATTTATTGAAATACTGAAAAAAAAATCCATTTTATTGAGAAATTCCTGGCAAGAACTGACATGACAATATGTATTTCACTGATACAGTAAGAAAACTGTCAACAAGTAACTAACTTCACATATGAACACGGACGACATGGGTTCCGGAAGAGCCGTAATCCAGAGATGCAGACGTTACGGACTGACTGTTTACAGAGGTCAAGTACAGGAGAACTAGCTCAGCCGAATACCTTCCCACTTTCACCTGCCTTTATTAAGTGTTGTGATTGATAGATAAGGCAGTTGGCTAAGTTACAGACTGGCTACCACTCACATTAGACAACCGGCCAGTTCTGAAGGGGCCATCGACGCTGGGCTAGCTCACATCCGATCACCTGCTTTCTGTCCTCAGCATGGATGTGGCTGTTGCTTGGCTTTCTAACCATTCTACGAGGTTAATGACATAGAGGACAATTTTAGGCTTAATATTCAGTGGGGAGTACAATATATTTAAAATAAAGAAACATGGATTTTTTTTTTCAATGTAAAAAAAAATCCTCTGCACATCCATCCTTCCAGCCTCTAGCCCACATTGGTAGACAGCTGATTAATGACCTCCCATCTTCCTTTGGACCATGAAGATAACACTGAGAGTTAATGCCTGGCACAGGAAATGTTCATCCCTTGTGAGGATGGATGATAGAGGTGATTAATAACAAGTGTAATAAAATAATGTTCTTTGTACACACTGAAGCAATAAACTAATATCTTTGGTATACAACTTACAATGTTTGGGAAGGAAAACCAGGTAAGACTCGGTCTTGTTAAAATGACTTCGAAACAAGAAAAAGCTACAAGTCATGTGATTTACAATGGACACTGTAAATAAACTACAGAAGGATTATGGGAATTTGCAGACATGTAATCAAGTGGATGGTTTGAATCATTAAGACCCTCCTAAACCCCTGAACTATGCTCCACTTACTTGAACACATGCTATATAGTAAACAATATCTGGTTTCTTCTTATACAGAGGGGAACCAGAGAACAATAAATTAGCATCATAATTGTCCACAGTTGAAACTATGATATACAATATAAATAAACTATTCCAAAGCCAGAAACATTTGTGGAAAAAAAAAAAAATTAAGGGACCGGGAGATACTTTTCATTTATTTTTACAGTTTCTACAAGTGATTGTGCGGCTGATCTCAACAGATGAAAAGACTAAATGAGAGTCCCGTTCTTGATTTTAGTGTCTCACGACATACGGTAATTGTTAAAAATAATTAATAACCAGAAAAAATAACACTCGAGAAGTGTGACTGCTTTTGCTTATCTTGTAGTATCAGAGAGCCCCCTAACCCCCAACAACTCTCCCCAGGACCTAAAGAATGTAAACACTGTGTTTTGTTAGACTTTAAAGTATTAATACTTTATTTTCAACAAATGCTGATGTACATCCGCACAGCTCCCTTTCAGGACCAGGAAGTAAGGCAAGGCTTCCATACCTGTGGCCATTGGGCATTAATACTGACAGCATGCTTGCAGTCTCCGCCCTCCCGTAGTTTTTGTTCTACAGCAGACTTTGGTCTATGACTGAGGCCAGAATCGTCCTCTCCCATTGCCCTTTGCAGATCTGAGTGACTCCACTGTCTTTCCAGGCTGTGAGAATCACTGCGTTTGCATCCCAGGTTTAAGAGGACGCTCTGTCAGTGAATCTTGAGCGAGCAGCCTTTGCAGGGCAAACGGTCTTGGCATTGCTTAATGTGCTTCGACATGGAGGCTACTTAGACTGTGACTGTTTGGCATCCCAGCAAAAGATGTCTAGTGTTTTCTTTTTTAAAAGTGAACTACACACCCTGATGACTAAAGAGACAGATGTATACGAAACAAGCCTCTTGGCCAACCAATGCCAAAGCCAGAGTTTGGCAACAATAGCAGAAATAAGGTCTAGCTTGTTGGGATTATTTGCTTAAGTTTGTTTGGTTTCCTTTAACGTTAACTAATGCTTATCTAGAAGAGGGATACTGCCTGCTTTTTTGTTTTGTTTTTTTTTTTTTTTTGTTAATTACGAGCACACGACAAAACAACATCAGAACGTATTTAAAATGGCAAGCTGACATATTTATACATTGTTCTTACTAGCTGTTGGCAGGTCTAAGACGGACATCGAGAACTCATGATTTAGTGCAGCTATTGCTGGGCATGGCTGAACAAAGTCCTCAGTGTACAGCTTCGGCACTCACAGGTCAGAAGGTGTAGGGCCTTCTGGGAGGAGGGAGGGGCTGCCAAGGCACAACCCATCGTGTATTCTTCCTCGAGAGTTGTTCAGCTTCAGCAGGGAGGAGTTCTGGACAAGTCCAACTAATAACACCGATCAAACTGCTGAATTTCTTAATAACCGATCAGTTTAAATATACAAGAATTGTTCTCTGTCCATTTCTGTTCTGCTGTGGTATTGGACTGTGAGGTCAGTCACCCCTTTAACATATGAATCCTTACTCCTTTGGGGAATGAGAGAAGCCTTCAATTCACAGTTTGCAGTACAAATACCCTGATAATATCATTTATTTGCAATTAAGTATTTGATTATTATGCTTTTTTTTTTTTTTTTTTTTTTTTAATTCAGTCTCTTTAAACCGAGTTTGTAATTAGCATTGCTTGGAGCAGTTCAGAGTATTATGTTTTTTTTTCCTCCTCCTCCTCCTTTCCTTCCTCCGGTCTCTCTGTCCCTAGAGCAAGCTTCTAGGAGTGGTAACTTAGGCTCTTTTTGCATGCAGCATTTCAATGAGAAGGTTATTGTAGGGTACATCCCCATTCAGATGCTTATAGTAGAGGTACTCTTCTGCCTGCATGCTGATTGCCCGGATTTCTGGAAGTCGAAGAAGTAGCTGTCCGAATTTCTCCGTTTGCTGCGGGTAGTTGCAAACTGTGTAGTCGAGCAGGGCAGCGTTCACCTGTTCCTGGACGCCTTCCACCAACTGGAAGTTCTCGAGATTCTTGACGTCTGCGTTTAAGAAACAAAGACAAGATTTCAATGGTGTGTTTTTTGTTTTTCCATTTAGATTCCTAATTTACTAAAGCAATGCTCAGTCCGTGGTCGTGTTTCCCCCGTTGATATAATGTGTGCTTTTTATATGCTGTTGAATATTCAGGAAGCCCCACTCACCACGCTTCCTGGGAAAAGGGTTGCAAAAGAGCTTTGCGAGGCGGTCTTGTTGAAATTCTGCATATACCTCAAACCAATTAGACACCAATGGATTTTGAGCAAGGTCAACTCTTCTCATATCTTACAAAGGGAAAGGCTTGAGGAGAAGGATCGTAATATATTGCCAGCAAATGAGTCCCTAGAGAAAGACCTATCTTAAACCAGTATATTACACAATTCATATAATTCTGTATTAATTTTTCTGACCCAAGGTGAAATCTGTGTCCAGGGTGTGATGTAGTTAATTCTAATAGAAAGTGACAGGGTTCTTGTTTCTGTTTGACATTTTCTAAATGATTCTGAAAGCCTTTGCCTTGTCTAGCCTATGCTAATGAACCATCTGGTACACTCCAGTGACTGCCAACTGAAGGCTTGCTACTGGGAACTCTCTCAAATATATATCTCGGTGACTAATGATCTTTATCAAATGAAAGCCTTGTCCTTTAGGCAGAATACAAGCCAGGATGCTTGGTGCCCGTTAACCTGAACGCGGCTTCATAAGGCTGACCCTCTTCTCTTTTTCCCCTGGTCCCGGGTCACAGATAGGAGGAAGCCGGGCACAGGCAATTCACCCCCTGCATATCTCCGGGCGATCACCTAGTTCTTAGACATCCTCCCTAAGACATCTACATATTGAATAAGAAAGAGCCACAGAACCACAAAAGTCAGGCTCACGTACAAATGCACACAGATGAGGGACTCAGGAAGAATGGAATGTTTGTTTATGTTCGCTGCATAACTTATACGAAAGTGTGTATAGAAGCTGCTGGAAAAAATATACAAATGTGCATGAGTTTGTGTAATATATATCTATATAAAAAAACACAGAGTAAACAGACATAGCCATCCTTATCCTCTATTTTCTAATTGGACAAAAACAAGATTCTGAAGTATAAACCAAATACTATGAGCAAACTGAGTAAAAAGGTTAAACGCGCTGGCTGAAAGGTAACTCATAGGCGCCGTCAAAGCTAGGCTGTGCTCCGCCCGTGTGTGCTCCCCCGCGTTTGTCCCCCCCCCCCCCCCCCCCCCGTCTCTCCCTGAGTCTATAGTAAGGTTCCCTTCTGAACTGTGAGTGTTTACATTTGAATGGAGGTCCGCACTAGCAGCTTCTCTCTATTACCACGTCTTTGGCCCAGATTCAAACCAGTGAGGAATCGGCACGAAGTAGATACACAACATGGAGTTGGAGATAAAATCCTAGCTCTATGAGAGAGAGGTCAGAGGTGCAAACACTCGATTACGGTCAGATGGGACATTGAAGCTTTGCGCCACCTGGCATTTATTTGACAGCCAACCAAATACTTCCATCTTAATGGGACCCCTCCCCCCAAACTCACACATACACCCCGGTTTCTCTGTGTAACAGTCCCGGCTGGAACTAGATTTGTAGACCAGGCAGGCCTGGAACTCACTGAGATCCACCTGCCTCTTGCCTCCCGAGTGCTGGGATTAAAGGTGTGTGCCACCACCACCCACCTTACTGTGAAATATTTTTAAAGTTAGATTAAATTACTTAACAATAATTAGAAATATGGCTGTGCTCTAAAGTTATGCTTGGCTCAACGTTACCAACATAAATGGTCAGATATGCCTCCAGCGTGCCCCCCTTCGGTAGGAAAGAGAATTCTACATGGAGTTAGGTTACAGTCATTTAAAGATGCTTATGAGGAAGAGAAGCTGGTAATAGTCAGAGACCAGTTTGGGAGGATGCAGGAACGTGAACAGCATGGAATATATGGGATAAGTAGGTATAAAACATTACTCGTATACCACTATTCTAGACTGAGCACTAAAGAATCTCAGGTTATCATTTGTTTAACTTTGAAAAGTTCAAAACATTTGCAGTTTTCCACACTGGAGGAAAGTGCCTAGATTTCACATATTTTGGTCAAATATACACGCCCCCA
Source organism: Cricetiscus sungorus (assembly GCA_030556225.1). Taxonomy (NCBI): domain Eukaryota; kingdom Metazoa; phylum Chordata; class Mammalia; order Rodentia; family Cricetidae; genus Cricetiscus; species Cricetiscus sungorus. The sequence goes on along the minus strand of JANBXA010000367.1, from coordinate 4,669,687 downwards.
CCCCCAGGCAAATATCAGGGTTGAATTCACACGACTAAATTATCTCCCCAAACTACTTCAATGAATGAAACATGCGATATAATTGTCCCAGAGGCTTCTATGTCTAGGCAGGTGGCAAAGATCCTGATACTTTGAGGCAAGCCAGGCATGGTGGCACACACGTGTAATCTCTGTACACAACCAGCAGGAGAACTGTGGGCTCCTTTCCAGCCTGGAGTACACAGAGAGAACCCAGAAGGGAGAGGAAGGGAAAACAGGAAGGCGATGTTGATTGATGAACTGTCTGTCTCCCAGTTGCTGGGGCTTTGCGCTCTTGCCCGCCTCGGAGCTGCCTCCGCCTACCAAACTGTCCATCTCCCTCCAGAGACTGCTAGCGGCTGGGGATCCTCAGAAAATACACTGTTGAGTGTTTTCACAAACTCATTAACTATAATTGTGAAATGACCCTGTGAGCCAGTCTGCTTGATTTCCTTCTCAATTAGAAACCAATGTCTTTGGGGGGAAAAACAAAAACAAAACAAAACAAAACAAAAAAAAAAAAAAAAAAAAAAAACAAATTTAATGTTCACTAGTCAAATCACAATGTGGTTAAGTTTTGCAGTCCAAATAGCAAGACTTGCTCTAGATGTTTGACCAATGAGGGCTTCCATCCACTGGTTGGTGTTGCCATGGAAATCAGTAGCATAGGAACTGCAATCCTCCGTGGGGTCCTGTGTCTCTTGAATCTCTGGGCCTGACAGATAAACCTTGGTTTTTCCACCCAGTTTAAAGACCTAAAAGCATCTGAGATGGTAAATGCCAAAACATACTGGATTTTTTTTTTTCCTTTTTTTTTTTTTTTTTGCATGTGGTTTGTGTGTGTTTCCTCTTTAGGAAACTTGAGTGCAATCCCTGCAATAACCACCGAATTCATCTCCTTTCATGAACAGAATGCAATTGATTTAAAACGCAAGCCCCGAGACCGGCAGTTCAGTTTTCCCTCAGTAAATACTGTGTGCGACACATCTGGATACAACAGCTGGAGGAAAGGGGGTGGCACCCACCGGAATTCCCGCCAGCTCAGCTTAACCCTCAGCGCCTTACACCTGATGCCAAACATCTTGCATTTGACTCCTTTGACGTTTACATAAGCCTAGTCCTCGTACAATTTAAAAGAACCCGCTAGTTAGTTGCTGTTGTTGTTACAGGTTCTGGGTTGAAGATTGTAAACAGACAGGCAGAGAGGCATCCCCAACCCCTTCTCGCAGCCTTAAAAATTTGATGATGGGCAAGGCATTTTGTGCTTCCTTCTAAGTATCAATCGCTTATCTATTCTACTTTAGTCACTCGGGGACTAATTACCAACTTTTCCTATGAAGCACATTATGATAAGCTCACAGTGGGGTGCTCAGAGTCCCCCCCCCCATCCTTATTGAGAAGGAGACCCTTAGGCCTTCTTGAATATATTACCGCACTGCTGACTTCTCTTGTCATGGACAGATTTCGCTCTCTGAAGATGAACCTTGGCCTCCCTGGTCACTGTCTCGGGACCTTGCACACTTTGAAAGATAGCTCTTCCGCTGAGCAAGGAGGGGCCAGGCAAGTGTCTTTTCCTGGGACACAAGTCTTTTAAAACAGAACCGAGGGGACTCAGAACAGGACAGAGGGATGGCAGGATATAAATATGTAGGTATTGTCACGTGGTTTTGACAAGAGTGCCTATTCCTCTGACACGGGAGGGAAAAGAACTTTTAAAACTTCCTCATACAAACTATTTTTAAGGGGATAAATTTGAATAATTTGTATAAGTAATTTTGTAAGAAAGTTTTGGAGGTTGGAGAGGAGGCGACTGTCTTTTGTGCAGTTGCCTAAAATCAGACTCTAACTCTCAATTCCCCAATAAACCCCAAAACTCAAGATTTCAAACTCAATCAAGCTGAGGCCATGAGAGGAATACTCTCTCTGGAAGTAAAAAGCTGTGGATTCTTTCCAGACTAACATGGTTTGATGAAGCAAGACCCCCAGAAATAGTGTCACAGCTGGGACAAGGCAGCCTTGCAGACCACTACAGCTGGGATTTCTGTGTCTTCTTAGGATCCCCAAGATTGGGCATTGTTCTTTTCAAACTGCTTCCTATGTCCCAAATATTTTCTATAAATGTTTGTTTTCACCTAAATGGGGATATTATAAACAGTTAATGATCACAACCAATCTCTTTTTAAAGGTAAAAGGGGATTATATGGTATAGAAATCGATACTTTGTCTTGGAATGGATTTTTTAGTGGTAAGTATATTGTGCTTGCATAGCTCATTTAAAAATGTAATGTATAATAAATACAGAGTGTAGATAGTTATCTATAACAGTCAAAGTTTATAGTTAGGTTTTCTAGATATATAGAGATGTATTTCAATTGGTTAGGCATTCTTCAAACCTTTCAAAGACCTACAGAATAGGTGGTTTAGGGTTTTTCTTGACAGTTGAGACCTAACTGCTCCTGGCAACACCACCTGCGTCAGAAAGGAAGATGGACACTAGAAGAAACTCATTATGGAGTTTGCTCCCAATATGACAAGACTAGCCATATGGGCAAGGTACTGCTCTTGTCTAGACTGTTTATGCTGTATAAATTGGACATGCAAAGTCAGAGACTATAGGAAAGTGACTGCTGATACAAGATGGACATTTGCTACAGGATTCCTGCTTCATGGAAGAGTCTGCCAGACATTCTGTAAGGCACAGAGAAAAGTGACTGACAAACTGCCAATACAAGTGGACAGTTTAAAGTTTCCTACTTTGCTGAGGAGTCTGCCAGACTCCTATAATGTTTCATCTTCAGCCCATAGGCCACAGAAGAACTTCACGTGACTGACCAGGTAGCGAGATGGCTCTGTCATTTGATGAAGTTGAAGACAGATAGTTATGGTTATAGTTTTCTTTAGTTATGATTAAAGATAAGTTACATATAAGACTCGCAAAGATAGGATAGATGATAGAATATTTTCTTTAAATCTTGCTAAATGTTAATATATGTTTCTCTTATTGGTTAATGAATAAAGCCCTGTTGGACAACAGGAAAGCAAGATAGGCAAGACTAGCAGACACAGAGGATTCTGGAAGATACAGTACAGAAGAGTCAAGATGTCTCTCACTCTCCCTGGTAAGATCACATAAAACACTTAGAAAAAAATGTGCACGGGACTAAGGCCATGATAGAGAGTTAGGTTGCCTAGCATGTAGGAGACCTTGGTTCCCTCCCCAGTAACATGGAAAGTAAAACACAATGCATATGTTTCTAAGCATAATCTAATATGCACAGTCTACTGCTTATGTGAGATATGGGCCATCTGTACGTTCTCCCTATTATCAATACCCAGGCCCTCCAGGTGAGTACTGCCCAGACTCTAAGTACCATTGCTGGGTTTTGGTAGCTTACATTACACATACATTTTCCTAGATTTCTGTTAGTTTAAAAAGTACCTGGAGTAAACTTTTTCAAAGTTGTCTTTCTCACTTTCTAGAAAGGGAGTCCTAAGGGAGAGGCATGGTCGTTGCAGCTGGATCCCCCAGCTCATGAACAAATGAATATTCCAAACTAGTTTGACATACTTTCATTCTTCCGCAATGGATTCACAACAGCCTTTTGTTTCCCATAGGCTCATCCCTAGCAGCAAGCCATGTAGACTCCATTATGTATTGTGCTGTCTGGGGAAACAGTTGGGAGTCCTGCCAGGTGCCTTGTCTGGTGTACCCATGTCTCCCACATCTAGAGTCTCCCGTGTGGGACATCTGATACTCTACTGTGCTCAGCGTCTTCACCAGCTCTGTCAATGCCCATGCTGCACGGGGGCTGCCGGATAAAATTTGGCTTTAGGGAACGTGTGCCCTCTCTACCCAGATGGCTGGCTGGGGAGTTAAGTTCACAATGCTTACAGCTCGGCCCCCAAGCTCCAGTGTTCTAAAACCAGAACTTCTCCGGTCTTTCCTGGGCCAGAATCCATCCAATTACAGATGTCTGGCTCCAGCGCAGATGGGGACGCGTGCTGCTCCTCTTTGCCAGCCCACGCATCAGCAAGTCCTGCAGGAGCTGCTTCCCAATTACGTCCCCAATCTATCCTTTATTTTCTGTCACCACCATGACTTGCCTTTATTGCTTCGGCAACCTCTTTACCTGTTCTCAACGCTTCCAATGCTGCCTGCCTCCAGCTCATTTTCTTTGGAGCAGTCAGAGGGATAGCTTTAAATGGGAATCTGATTGTGTACCTGAAATTCTCCAGTGGCTTGCCACTGCCCTTGGGCTACAGATTAAAGACATTCATCTAGCACTTACCTCTCCGGTGTGATTTCACCCCTGTTTTCAGACGGGCCCGAGCCTGGACCTGTGCTGGGCCCTCTAACTGTGATTTCTTTCCCTTAACCTTCATTCCACTAACTGGTCTTGATCCCTAGAATCAGGGCAGACACCACAGTCTACGAATGCCTCAGTGACACATTCTATTTGCCCATCAGGGCACTGAGTGTTTGGGCCACGGCCGCTTGTCTGTTAGTTGCAAGACAGCAACATGCCCAGCTCTGGCCTAGGAAGATGTCTTTGGTCTTTCAAGTTAGACAATATGCCTGCATATTAATTTTATACACATCGATCTTGCTTGTGTCTGGTAACAGCTTTTTCACTAAGCTTCTTTCTCCCTTTCTTTCTTTCTCCCTTCCTTCCTTCCTATCCATTAGTCCTTGGCTTATTTGTGTCTATGCTGCTAGGCGCACTGTCTAGGAAAGAGGCAGCCTCTCTTGTGGTTTAGTTCACATACAGCACAGACTTTCCCTCCCTCCCACACCCAGTGCCTATGTTACTGAACTTAGTTTTTCTACATGTCATATTCCTTGGAGCTTAATAGAAATTACTAACAATAGGAAGTTACTAAGCTTCCCCCCCCCACTACTAAGTTTACTGCATTGTCAAATTCAAAACTAATTTCAGGTATAATAAAAAACACCTTCTATATTTTATCTCTAGAGAAAAAGTACAACTTGATTGAAAATTGTAGGAACCGAGTTCCAGGAAGAGCGGAAAAGCGTTTGTTTGAAACTGTAGTGATATGCCATGTTAGGGACACTGTATCAGGTGACACAGAAACTCATTTCTTCCTTTTCTTTGCCTTCTTGAAATACGGTAGGGCCCTGTCGCCTAGCCTGTGCTGACCTGAAAGCCCTAGCCTGTGCTGACCTGAAAGCCCATGCTCCTCAGCCTCCAAGGTATGTATGTGCCCTTGTGTCTAGCAACATTTTAACGTCTTTGTAACGATTTGCGATTTAACTTCCGAAATCCTTAGGAACAAAACGTGTGGAATTAAGGTGGTGTAAGGCCAGCAAACAGATCATATGGTGTGCAGACCAGTGACAGTGACAACTGTATCTCTACATGCACAGACAGTAAGAGACAGAATTTAGAGGGGGCATCATAGTACTTAATATTTCCTTGATGCCCTTAAACTTCGTAAGACTGTGTGTGAATCAGACTTAAAGCCCTAATGTTTGATTAAAAAAATAGGCAGGTGCCTTAGCTGGTCTTGGGAGTCGTCGGGGACAGCCACACCTCCACTCTTATATCACACTGTGAAACAGTTTTGAGGCACATTTGCATTTGATTTCCATTCAGGATCTTTGGTGAGTTTTTTTTTCTTTTCTTTTTTGCAAAGTTCTCTTATTTTCTTAGAATAAGATACGAGGTTCAGTTTTTTCAGGTGGCAAGTCAAGACTATGAATAAACCAACGTTATCATATGAAAGAGAATTAAACAGGCAGATCCAAGTGGGGATATATTAAGCCAAATTTAAGCTCCAGTTGAGGAGGTTTAGCCTGTACTAGAAGTCTGGTTTGCCTCGGGATAAATTCAGCTTCCCAGCTAATCGAATGAGGAAGACCGCCTCGGGTATGATAAAATTTACAAGAGAGTGGGGTTGAACAGTTCTTGTTAAAAAATATTAGCTTAAAGGCATTCTTACTGTCTTCGGGATGAAGACCGTATTTGCATTTAATTATCTGACTTCAAACTTTTATGAACTTGGGTCAAATATTAGCTCAGTCAATTAAAATATTATTTTGGGCACGTGCACCTATCAACTCAATTCCGGTTCACTTCGCTTAGCAACATCAACATAAGAGATTATGTCGAGCACCAAACATGTTCTATGTTTTCAAGGCACTGCATTGAGAATTAAGAGTTGATTTGAACATTTCTCTATATTATAATAAGTCTAGAAGACAAAAGATGGAGACTTCTAGATACTTCTACCCACACAATCAATACTCTTTCATAATTCAGCATTTTTACAGAAATTCCTGCCTTTGAAATACCAGTCTGACCAGAATATAACCTACAATTTAGATTGCCAGGGGCCACTTGCTGTTCCTGGGCTCTGCTACCCAAACAAGGCTGCTCCTAGCCTGTTCGGCAGCCACAGGCTCCCAGGAGAGCAAGGGAGACCATGTCAGGCAGAAAATGGGCTTGGATGGAAAGGGGTAAAGAAGCCCCAGGAAAAGGAGGCTTCTTAGCGACGAGAGAGTATCAGGATGCTTGTTTTAAAAGTTTCCAAACGGCAACGATGACAGAATAATTACCGGGTCCTCGCAGCTTAGCTGCTGCCCACACAGAGGTCACAGGACAGTGGGACACCAAGAGAGACAGATGTAAGTCTCCACCATCCTGTGTGTCCTGCCCAGCAGCAGACGCCAGGGTCGTGGCAACACCTGGGCAATGACTGATCTTCCAAGGTTCCGTGGGGCGTGGGGAGGGTAGGGGTGTGTGTGGTTGGCCGTGAGTGCAGGACAATCATTCTCACGGTTCCTCTCACGGGGTAGAAACGGGACTCCTAGTATATAATCCGATTGCGATTTAAAATAAATACTTATACAACAGTGGCTTTCCAGCCTTCCTTAATTCAGTTCATGTTGTAGTAGCCCCCAACCACAAGTTAAGTTGTTACTATTTCACACCTGCAATATCTGATATTTGACCCCCAGGCTGAGACCCTGCTTTGGGGGGGGGGTATGAAGTATCAAGTTTATAAAAACAAAGCAAGGCCAGGCGTGGTAGGACACGCCTTTAATCCTAGCCCCAGAGTTCAAGGCCAGCCTAGTCTACCAAGTGGGTTCAAGGATAGTCTGAGAAACCCTGTCTTAAAAACAAAAGTCAAGGTGTGGTGGTGTCCACCTTTAATCCCAGCACTTGGGAAGTGAGTTCAAGGCCAGCCTGGTCTACCTAGTGAATTGCAATTCAGCCAGAGACCTAAGGTGAGAACAGGACTCAAAACTCCAAGTAACAAGAAAGCGACGTGACTTTAACAGCCAGATGTCCGTCTCATGGCGCTTGGTGATGGTCCCCAGTGAGGACCCAGCAGTCTGGCCCCCGCTGCTTTAGATGTTAGATTTCAGTTTTATCTGTGTTGGGAAGTTTAAACTTCCTTTCTAGTCTAGGTTCTGAAGATCTTACTCAGGAGAAATGAATTCAACTCACAGCAGACTCTGACACTCAGAATTAAGAGTGTCATTGTGTCTGCTTTTGCATCAGTATGTTATAAAATACGGACTTCCTGTGAATTAAAATTTGTTTGTTTTTTTTTAATTATTGCCAGAGCCTCTCCATTTATTTTAAATGAATACTTCCCTTAAGAGACTCACGATGAATAAATGGCAGTGTCAGGAGGAGAAGGGTGTTTTACTGTTGTACCCGAACCACGCCCCTCCCTTTAACATTTCTTAGTCCGTTAAAGGTTTATTTTTACTTTAGGTGTATGTTTTGCCTATGCACAGTCAGTGCTCACAGAGGCCAAAAAAGGGCGTCTGAGAACATGTGACTGGAATTAGACGTTCTAGGTAGACAATTTGGGGTGCTGGGAGCCAAAAACCCTGGTCTTAGAACAGCCAGTGCTCTAACCACCAAGCCATCTCTCCAGCCCGCCTACTCCCGTTTAAGTATGCTACCACAGTCTTCACATTTACTCAACTTTAGTACCCTTTCCTGGAGAAAGCATGGGCTCGAGGTTAAGATGTGTACATTTGGCTATTGGGCGCCACACTGGAAGGTTCTGCATTAGTGGGGTTTTCTACTGGGATGTTCTGTCCCCATTTCCTCTGAAGAGGACAGACAATCCGCCCTACCCTGCACACAGAGACCCCGAGAACCCTTATTGCCCACTCACGCCTAGAACCCAGGGTTTCACTAGTACGAGTGTGGAGCTCAAATAAATAAAAACCACCTTTTAAGAGCCAGATGCATGCTTTGCCTGTTATTATGTCATTTCCCTTAGCTTATTGAAATTCTGCTCAGTGAGACAGAGGCTGAAAAGGAAAAAAAAAAAAGAATTATCCAGAAAACCAATACTTAGCTTGAAAAATTAAAAGAGAGGGTCTTCGGGGTGGGGTGCGCGTCTTCAGGTGGGGCGCTGAAAGGTGACAACTGGTCCCCTAACAAGATGGTGAGAGCCAAATACTTATCTAGGTTTTGGACATAAATTAATAATTCATTCAATTGCTCATGGATTTATATTTCTCTGTGAAAGACAGAAAATCTATATCACCAATCTGTTTTGTATCTGTGTAATCATGTGGCAGACTTCTAGCTGAGAACTCCGGTCCAGCGGGCCTGTCTTCTACTGAGGAAGCTATCTTCACCTGTGATTTTTTTAAAAAATGTAACTAACTCCAGTTTTGCTAAGACAGCAATAATAGTATTTTATACCTAAATCTCCGGTTATGTTGGTTTAAGAAACTGCCTTTCCATCACAGTTTTATTCATCTTCAAGATGAATGAAAAAGAAGAAACAGTAATGACTACAGGCTAAGATAGTACAGCATTAGTTATGCCCCCTCCACACTGTGTTCACTCAACAACTGCCCCTGTTAGTCCTCACCTAGGAAAGCTCATCTAAAACTCTGTGCCCACCCACAGCCTTCCAGCCCCCAGCCCCCAGGGAAGAGTGTCAGTACTTAGAGCTCTTCTGACTTTCCCTGAGGGGGGAGGACACAGGTCCCCAGACGCTGGCTCAGCTCAGGCTGTCACTGCGGAACCATGACCGCCTCGTGGGGTCTTACGCTTTAGGAGAAGACAAACCGAATAGCCTTCCCATGAGCCTCTTGCAGAATCATCAGTTCTGCCCCACGCCAGAGTCAAGGGCAGCCTCCACCAACTCAATTTCCCCGTTTAGCTGAAAAATGAACCAGGTTCTCTTTGGTGCCCAACATTTGACATTGGACAGAAGAGTGACAACAAAGGAAACTGAAGATAATTTTGCTAGGTCCAAGACAGTGAACTGCAGGCTGTAGGCCATCCTGGCTGTGGCCGAACGCGGGGTTGACTGCAGGGCTGTTTATTTTTCTGCAATGCAGTTTCAAGAGAAAACTGAGATGTGACTATTCTTTTACTGAAGGAAGTCTGATTACTTTTCTCCACACTACTTTAACGCAAATTCCTGGTCATCCAACTCATAGAAAACGAAGGACACACTCTACCTCGGGCCACGCCCTGGTAGAAAGAGTGTGACGGACCACTCGGACGACTGCCATATCACCTAGCAGTGGTGGCTAAACAGTTTCATAAGTGAAGAAAGTTTCATGCTTTGGGCTCATGGTGTATTAACTAATACTAAGTCAGCAATGAGTATTTAAGTACCGGTGTTGGTATTATCTGATGTAATGCGTAAGACTCAGTGGTGTTGACAATAATTATTTTCTCTTCTAACACTGGTTAAAGCGGAAACTCCCACTACAGTCTAAGCTCCCCCCTCTACTCTCCTATCACCTCCTTGTCCTTTGTTACTAAGTATTTGATGGGCTGGAGATGAGGTGTACTTCCTACCGCCAAAACCGGGCCTCATCTTGGTAGCAGAGTTGGATCCAGAGCTATTCCAGAAGCCCCAATCTACAACCCTCTGAGAGTGGTGGTTCCCGTGGAGGCCAGAAGAGGGCGTCAGATTCCCTGGAGTTGGAGTTGCAGGCAGCGGTGAGCTGCTGTGATGGAAGAGCAAAATGAAACCTTATTTAACGCCTCTGAAAGAGGCAGGATAGCCCACACTTTGGTAGTCAACACGCCCAACACTGTAATCATCTGCCCATTCATCACTAACAAGAAATCCTCAAATGCTTAGTTGAAACTTCCAGAAGCTTCCTATAGATGAGATTGTCTACCGCGCCTAGGGGACACCAGTGGAGAGTGGACCGTTCTCTTTGTCCAGTGGGGGTGAGTGAGGATTGTGGAACCAGCCCAGCTATAGGTTACTTGTCAGGCTTCATGCAAGCCTTTGCCCGTGGCTGGGCTGGACATAGTGGAGAGGACACATGGCACAGCCCTGTCGGTCCCTTGCCCAAGTATGTCCGGTGTGAGTGCAGTTACCCGTGAATAGGAAGTCCAGCACAGGAAATAACAGCAGCTGCCGGGCAGGACACAGTTGCACACAAACACAACACCAGGTCAACAGGCAGGAGCCCGAAGGGGCCCCTCAAAGAGGATCTAGGAGACACTCGTGGGGAATAAAGGCTGAAAATGAAAAGTGCATTTCGGGACAGGAAAGACCTGAAGTCAGGTATTAGATAATTTACTAAACACCATACTCATTTAGGAGTTGGACCAGATCACAGAGTAACACGTAAATGCAGCAAGAAATGTTAACATACGCCTCTTTTGTTTTCCTTAATTGGGAAGAAAATTCGAATCCTATGTGGCCAGTGACAGAAACTGAAACCACAGCTGCATTTGCTTGATAAAAAACTTTTTTCTTTCTTTCTTTCCTTTATAAGTCCATGTATTCATTATTTCCTGGTTCTTTTTTTCCTTTCTCTTCTTTCTCTCTTTTCGACAGGGTTTCTCTGTAACAGCTCTGGCTGTTCTGGAACTCAGAGATCCACCTGCCTCTGCCTCTTGAGTGCTGGGACTTAAAACTGTGCACCACCATTCCTCTTAATGTACTCACAATTTCTGCTTAAGATATTTTTTCCACAATATCTATCTTTAAAGCCTACTAAAACACACCCCCCCACACACTTGGCAACCTCTCTGGCAGGGAGCCAGGTAGGTGGGTAGGTGGCATGCCTGCTGTCACTCTGGATTTCCCCACCAGTGTGGTCCCACAGAGGTCGGAACAGCCAGGCTGGAAAGTCCCTGCTGTCTACAACATCCTGCTGCTTTCCTGCTGGAGTCTGCACCCTCTGACCTCCCCTCCGGCATGAGCCGGCTTAAGTCAGAGCAAACACTCTCTAGAGTGACTGTGGAAGGGTGGATCTCTCCCTCTACCCCAGCTGGGGACCGAACCCCCAGTCTTAAGCTGAGTCATACCCCAGTCTTAGGATTCCCTTTCAACTATGCAAGCATCTGGAAAAACTTTTATCAAGAGCCTAAGTGCTATCCAGCGGAACTATCAGCTGCAATCAGAGCTTCTGTACTCTTTCTGAATGATGTTTACACATATCTCCAATTAGAGTTGGGATAGCCATACTGAAAGTAGGTTTAGTGTGTGTGGGGGGGTTTGCTGGAGATGGCTCAGTGGTTAACATCATTTATGGTTCTTCTAGTGTTCCCAGCACCCACAGCAAGTGGCTCATTGGTATCCGCCAACTCCATCTCCAGGGAATCTGATACCCTCTTCTGGTCTCCACAGGAAACCCAACCACATGACATGCATACACAGAGGCACACAAATATGATATGATTTTTTTTTTTTTAAAAAAAGAGTTTTAACTGCTAGGCCAATGGTAGGCCAGGTGGAGCGGCATGGTCCTGTAATCCTCAAGGGAAAAACAGGACTGTGTGTGTGGCGTGGGGGTGGCATCTGAGCATACACTCACAGAAGACACAAATGGATGGCCGAGTGCCTGCCTAATGTTATGAGACCATCGGTTCCAATTCAGCAATAGAAAGAAAGGGGAGGGACAATTTAATCTTGGTGATGTTACCATTGCCTAACTAATTTCGGCAATGAAAAGCTTTTTTCCTGTACGGAAGAAGGGTAGGGGAGCCTGTCGCCGGCTTCCCGGGATCTCAGCTGTAACTCAGCGCAGAGTGTCCCGAGGAAAGGCAGTCTGTTGTACTGTTAGAACGTCAAAGGCCATGCTAATAAACCTGCGTGGCTTTTTAGTTTGACAACTAAAATTAAAAAAAAAAAAAAAAAGTTTTCAGTTTAACAACCCTTCCCCCCCCTCCTTGAATGTGAAAAAGGAAAAAAAATGGAGTTTAGATTTGGGAAGAGACTGAGATAGCCCTCAAGGTTTCTGTCTGTTGGGGTGTTTGGTTCAAATGTTGGTGAGAGTTCTCTAAAAAGAGTATTCTATAGTTTAGGATTCTTATATGAACACAAAAATGACCAAGGCTCAGATTTTTTTCTTTCTTTCTAAACGTATCAATTTTTCAAGCTCAAAAGAGGGTTTGGAGTTGGATGGTAATGATGGCAGATGAAGATTACTTTCGTGGACTGTTACATGCAGTGATGGGTGAAGTCCTGAAACCTACAGGCTGAGATGCACCCCGTCACACAGGATTTAACTGCGCTTTATGGTTTTGCGTGGCTCGGAATCAGGGCTACTGAGCATTGCTCTGTCTGTTTTCTCTGCATACGGCTCAAACCAACCCTGAAGTACTCGGAGAGAACACGAGGGCTGTGGCAGCCCGGAAATACCTGCATTCCATTCTCCAGTCATCTTGATTTGCATGTACTATAGCTAAATATGACCCCAAACACAGTAAACATTTATTTTTCTTGAAACCCCACACCCTTTTCTATTTGCTGCATGTACTCTGAAGGAGAATGAAGGTAGGTTCAGACCAGGCTAACATCAACGTCTTAGTTCTGAGGCTGGCTGCTTGCCTGGTGTGGAGCATGGTAACAGCACACTATTACTATCCCAGTTCTTACTCCTGCAGCCTGGATGACCTGGAGAAAATTGCAGAACAGAATGCGTGGCAACCAACCTCTATGCTCATTTCTGAATGATTGTTTTCCTTTGATAAAAGGATGAAACCTCCATCCATCCATGCCCTATGCAGAATTCTTTGCTTCCATTTAGAAGACATATATATATGCATATATATATATATATAAATAATTCATGACAACCATATTTATACAGTCTAAATGCTTAGAATTCTCTAAGTTGATTTTTCTCATTCAGGCTGGAGGAAAAAAAACATCATACAGGCCTCTTCCACTGGTGAGTATCTAACAAGGCATGCTCTTGAAGCGTGGGGCTCTTGACTTGATGTACACAGTAACGAAAGCTTTCTATTGATTTTTCTGTAGCTGCTTGTAACTATTATAGTTGATACATCAATAGAAAAGGAAAGCACAATGTTTCATGGGAGGCAGAAAATCACAGAATACATGGTGCTCTGACAGTAAATCATGGCATAATCCTAAGAATTGATAGATGGTTCCTGCTAACTTGAAACCCAGCGCTTTCTCTGAAAAGACCATCCTATTATGGCCCCATACTTTCTACCAGACTGACTGCCCAGAATGGCGCATTAGGACGCATGACAATGTTTCATCCCCAGAAGCCTATCTTTTCTTCAGGGGGTAGGTTGGGCTGAGCGGGGACCTGCCTGCTGGTGAGCAGTCATGGGGCCATTTTCCTCTCTCAATTCCTAGAACTGAGATGATGCTGACTAATTCCTCCGAGAAAGCTCCCAGCTTAATTTCTGAGAACAGTCAACAATAGAATGCAAACAAGAAAACAAACAAGTTCATCCCTAATTCTCAAGGGACACAACGGTTGTGAAGTCTCAGCTTCTGCCCTCAAAAAAAAATCATGAAATACTGAGGATCTTAATGCAATTAGATAGAGACAGGATGGGGATGCCTGGAGCACGGGAAGGACTGTATTCACTCACTGGATGTGATAGCGAAAGCCTCCAAACTGATGTGATAGCTTGTGGTCCTCTCTCTCCTGCCTCCCTCCCAGCTCTACAGCAAACCTCTTTGTCCGTCATTTATGCACACAGGATTAATGTTAAGACATTGAGACCTACTACACGGTAGCTTTAGTGGTTAAGCCATCCTATGAGCATCTTGTAACCAGTCCATTAATTACTGGAGCTCTGAGCATTGCTTATTTATTATTTAACAAGGAGTCATATTTTTTTTTAAGTGGTGCTGATGACCATCCAAGTAGTTTGACCATGACTGCATGGAGCATTAAATATGGATGATACTCAGTGCAGGCACGAAAGACTTACTTGTCTCTAAACCAGGTTGATGCCACGGAAGACAAAGTGGGAGGGTCTCCCCGTTAACTCCTTGTATGGAGTGTATCATTGTTTGGTCCCTGTGCCGGGCATCCACCAAGGGAGGCAGGAGAGGGTGTGGTCTTGTATCTCTCAACTTGGCTTTGGTTGTTTCATCACCAGTGTAGAGATGGAATGAACTGAAAATGGTGGTGAGGACGTGCGGGCCGGCGGGAGGGGAGGAAGCAGACGATTTCAAACTGCCCGTTATGGCCTCTACTCAGCATCTGTTCATTTATCCACTACCCACCCGCCCACCCGCCCACCTCCAGGCTGTATGACTCCTACTTACTCTGTGCTCAGTTTGGGCATCATAGATGTCAGATAAGGGACAGAAACATTCATATAATAACTCTTACACAGTAATAGCTGCATGGTACTAAATGGAAGCAGGGGAAAGAGTCAGGCAGAGACCTGTGGAAAGTCAACACATAGGCCAGGGGCTCATAATGTAGTCACAGGCTCCGGCTTTAGGGGTAAGAGAGAAGTACCGCACGCAGCCATGCTCAGCTAAGACGTGCAGAGCAGCTCTCACGAGGAGGAGCCCGAGGTGTGTGCTCTTGCCAGTGGCCTGACTGATTATGCTGGTGCCTTGCTGAGAGCTGCTGGGAGCTGTGCTCGGGGACCTCTCTGCCTTCCTCTACTGCACTTTGGTCTGTTGAGTGAGCGTGAACACACAGACGTGACACAACAGCAGCTGCTGGGTGCTCTCAAATTGCCACGCGTCAGGGGCTGACAGACACACTTGTGTCACAAGAAAAATAAAAAAGGCTCTTTTAAAATATTTTTATACTATAGGGTTTTTAAAATTATAAATACGTTATATATTTATACCACAGGCAGAGGGCCCCAGAAACCAAATCTGAAGCTACAGCTCACCGCTGATTTTTGCAGCAGGAGTGGACGGGTGTGTGGGGAAGAACTCCCTAGCAGCTGCATCTGACCTGGTGTGCCCCCACAAACCCTCTTAATAAGGGCGGGAAACACACAGCTAGAGACAAGAAGATAAAGGACAGAGAATGTCCAGCGTACACAAACTCCGTCACTGTATGCCCAGAAATCAATTTCCACTTCACTTTTTTTGTAGAACAGTACTGAGTCAATGAGATATACCAGGGGAAAGTCATCCACAAGAAAAACAACCTAAATGAACCAAAGTCTATAAGGGAGACTTTGTTTCGCTTGTGTTTGACCGGGGTCCCCCCACCACACAGCCAGGGTGACCTCAGCATCCTGAGCACCATGCCTGACTTAGGCTTTAAAATCGTCCTCCCTTAAGCTTGCAATTCTCATTTTTTTTTAAATTCAGCAATCTCTCCCAGTGAATCTTCATTTGTTCTTTACGCTACAGTAGCATTTCTCTCATGACTTTGAGTTTCTTTTGTCACTAATGTGACTTTAACTACCAGTTACCCAGTTTTGTTTTGGGGGCCAATCAAGTCCATGTTTAATGGTCAGACGCCTGCTCAACGTGCGATAGCTGCTTTTCTGACAGTTTAAAAAACGAAAACATTGTGTTATCTACTCATCATAAGCAAGTCAATGCAAACAATTCAGAAAGATTAGTTTCTCTCTCTCTCTCTGTGTGTGTGTGTGTGTGTGTGTGTGTGTGTGTGTGTGTGTGTGTGTGTGTGTGTGTGTGTGCAGGTACGTGCGCGCATGCATGCATGCATGCGTGCGTCTGTCTGTCTGTCTGTCTGTCTGTCTGTCTGTCTGTCTGTCTGTCTGTCTGTGGGAATCTCCTGGCTGACATTTAGTAAACTTGTTAGCAATCTGGCATCTTGTATGTAGTGGTTTTTCATATTTAGTAAACATTTTACTTACTTTGTTTAAACACACACGAGTGTGTATGTTGTGTACATGCCACATGGAGGTCAGGGGACAATTTACAGGAGTTGGTTCTCTCCATCATGTGTGTCCCCAGGGTTTGTCATCACGTTTGATGGCATCGAGAATCCCTTGAGCTGAGCCACCTCAGTCACCGATACCCTCTCATAAGCGACCGTTTTGAAGAATAAAGTTCAATATGGAAATGAAGTTCTGGTAACTGGATAATTTGCTTAGTTGATTTAGTATAATTATCCTATAAATGTATTGCTTTTCAAGGTTAAGTCTCTCTTGAGCCTGAATGCTTGAAAGCAGAGAAGGCGTCAGTGTGGCAATGTCTGTCTCTAATTCTCCCAGTCCCCTCCCTTTGCTATCTATCTGGGCCATCAAGGCACACCTACAAAGCTGAACACGAGGACATATATCCACAGGTGCCCCACTTTTTTTTATAAAGGTCCTGATTCCCATTTTCTGAGACCCTTGGGGAGAGGATTCTGTGTTAAGACATTTGTGTAGTGCAATATATTTCTCATGCAGGAGAAAGTGGACCACCTGCCCAGTCTCCTCAGGGAAGCTACTGAAAAGATGGACATTATCACTCCAAACATTCTAGTCTAATTCTGGGCATTATCCACTAACCCCTTCATCCTGAGGAGCAACAGCATTTAGGAGTTCAGACCCTGGATGGTGGAGGGTTCTTGGTAGGTCACAAAAATTCAGATTCCTGGACTCCAACCACTGACATTTCCAATTAGTAGGCCTAAGCAAAGTCCCAGGAATCTGGGCTTCTCAAGAAGACTGGCCTTGGACAGTGCTCTGAGGGACAGTCATTCTACACAGGGAAATAAAAGGCAAGAAAGAAATGGTTAAACACTTGGCAGAATCTCCCCAAATCGACAGGTTTGCTAGGGGTGGGGCCATGAGGGGAGAGGACAGCCCCATGTGAATTTGGAAAGGCAAACTAGAGTCCGTGTCACGCGTCAAATAGAAGATGGCTTGCGAAAGAAAGGGCAGATCAAACATTCCCCGGCGGAAACACACAAGCATAGCAGCTGTACACACTCACTGGACTGAACCAGTACTACTTTTTTTGATTTATATCACAAAAATAAGGCATTTTGCAGGGGGAAGGGGGGTAAATGACTTCTATCAAACCCGTAATGATTTCAAAATTAAAAGGTTTAAAAGAGACTAAACAAATACAGCACAACCACAGGGGGCTTCCAGCCACGCAGAAGCTCAAGAAATTCCGCTGCATCAAATAAGCAGCTGAAACTAAATGGGTAGGAGACGGCAGCGTCCGTTTTAAAAAGATGATGCAACGTTCTTCAGGTCAGGCAAAGCAGATTTTAAGAGTAGAGGATTAAAAGGACAGTAAATAATAGGATTTTGGGATGGGGAACATTGATGAGGAAAAGGTGACAGGAGTTGGAGGGGACAGGGTGGGGGACATGATAAACACTATTTTGTGTAGGGCTAGAAAGATGGCTCAGCCGTCTTATTATAAGGATGTGAGTGAGTTCAGTCCCCAGCACCGCTCCAGGTAGCTCTTAATCACCTATAATAAAGCTGCCTCTGTCCTCTGAAGGCACCCACAGTCATAAGTGCCACCGACCCCACATAATAAAAAAAAAAAATATGTGAAACTATTCTTTTATAGCAGAAATAGTCTACCAAGAAAATGTATCAAAATGATCAGAATGGTGAAAATGAATAAAGCCTAACACTTGACAAATATATTACATAAGCCAAACTTCCAAAAATGAGCTAAATATCACATTACAAAGAAAGTGTCCATGATGTGTAGCTCAGTTTACAATTGAGAACTGAAAACGTAGCAAAACTCCCATTTGCTTGGGGATTTAAAAGTGCACTGCTAGAGAAACCACTAATTTTTATATACAGCAGTAGGACACATTAGAAATATAAAATATTTGGAGGTGTACACCAGGCTCTGACATAGACCCTTATGTGAGTGGCGCCCCCTGGAGTTACGGAGATTGACAAGCAGGACCTTCTAGACTCCTGAAGCCAGGGTCGCTGAAGATACAACTATGACGCAGCAAGAGGCAACTTTGTAACGGATTCTCTCCAGAAAAATATAAATGTATTGCTAAAAGCAGATGCTGAGAATGCTCAGCTCAAGAAGGGGAATCTACTGAAATAGCAGGCAAAGAAAAATATAGCTGTCTACCTTCAAGGTCAGCAATGTATTTTCTTGTCTCCCTCCTTTAGAATCGAAACTTTTCATAGTAATTTCTGAGACTTCAGAATCATCCTATAACAGGTAGAATTGTTATCATACCTCCAAGTTACCGTTATCCAGTCAACAAAGCAACGCAAGTAATACGTGCACCAAGACCAGAGTGCACCACGGGAAAGTCATTCCATGTCATCAGGGAATCTGGTGGCTCATTAGACCTTTATTCACTACATGGATATTGCCCAATGAGCCGGCGTCATGGAAGGGACTGCATTGTAATACCAAACTCTGTAAAGTAGCTGGGAAAGCATGAATTAAGAGACAATGCGGAGCGGAGGAAATGACACAGCTTTCCTGAGGCTATCAACATATCCTCAACCAACTGAAGAAAAGATAAACCATCATCAACAAGAAGGACTCAGTTCTGGGAAGTAAGCTTTCCCCCAATCAATGTCTAAACAGAACTCAGTTCCAGCCAAACTCCTACCTCAGGTTGTGGGATAACAAACCCAGCCCCACCATGTATATATGGGACAGCAACAGTCTCGATTAGGACTGTTTTAAAAAGGAGAACAGCTACCCAGTTATCAGGATCCATGGTAAGGAGCCACACAGGGTGGCCCACACCTTTAATCTCAAAACAGAGGGAGGGGGAGAGGCTGATGGGCCTCTGGTGAGTTTGAGCCCAACCTAGCCTGGTCTACATAGTAAGTTCCAAGAACAGCCGAGGAAGGCTATTTAGAGAGACCCTGTCTCATAAAAACAAAAAGGAAAAAGTTTGGAAGGATTTCTATAAGGATTAAAACACATAATATTTGTTTTGAAGTAACCAAAAAGGTCAATGATATATGATTAAAAAATTCAGAGACCCATACATGTGTGTGCATGTTTACACACACACACTTTGATTATATATAAAAAAAAAAAAGTAAAAATCGGATGGTGATTTATTCATAAGTATATTGGGATAATTAACTACCTATAAAAAAATAAGAGCTCATGCATTATACAAAAATAATAAAGTCTGAGCATTTTAAATGTCTATATATTAAGATACTTATCTTCACTTTTGGACTATGATATTCATCAGTCCAAAGTAAAGTACAGAAAATCCATTTAAAATGATAATGTTTAGCTACAAGGTTATAAACTAATTATTTGGAGAATGATCACATTGTAATAAACAAGTATACACTCACACATACTTAAACGTCGAAAAGTATCTCCTAAAGGAAATAAAAACACCAAACTCACACAGGACAATATTGATGGCTTCTCTAAAAGAAAATGAACCCACTCATCCATCTATCCATAGAAGGGGCAGGGCCCTGTGCCTGAGTAAAAGAAACATATTTCCCAGTGGGCTAATGACACCAGCCGACAGTTTAAAGATACCGGGTAGAAGGTTGTTCAAAGCCATTGACAATCACAAGTACAGCTTCCTCTAATGAACTATATAAATGATGGTGTTGAGTATGATGTGGATTAATAGGAACTCTTATTTACTCTGCAACAGAATGTCATTTGGTACAGCCAAATTGGACAGGACGGTGCTAGAAATTTCCAGAAACTAAAAGGGTAAGATACGGAGAAAAATGCTTTCTTAAATGTCCCGAATATCCATGAACTGGAGAGCGAATCGCCAACTGACGGACTTTGACATATAATAGGGTGATGTGAGTGGTGCTGTAGCAGGTGACCCAGCTTCCCCAAGAATTCCAAAGATTCTCAAGTCAAAACAGAAATCTGGAAAACATAACCCAGAGCAGAGGGCAAGCCAAGATGTTTTCAAAACGCTAAACGCCGTATTCTTTTGTAAGACCAGAATAAGCGGCTGCGGCCACCTCATTGAGAGAGGAATTTCCTTGAAGTTATAATTAGAAATAATACTGTTACAGTAGCCAGGGGTTCCAGGCCTGCTGATGGGCCCTGCCGGCCCTGGACACACGCCAGCACATGTGCTTAACCCATTTACCTAGGAATCCCCTATTGCCAATGACAAACAACAGGTTATTTTCTCTTAATTTCGGGAGAATTCGCTAACTGTACTCCAAAACTCTTTGCTTTCTTTTATTATCTGCGTCGCCATGCTTTGATCCCCATTCATTAGGGAAGACAGAGACCCTGCTGTAAGTCCAGGCTTAAATTAAACCTGTGACCAGGATCCTTCCACTATCAGGATGGTAGCTGTGTTCCCAGATGCGTCTTCATATTTTTTTTTTTAACCTACATAGAGGCAGCTGGTGGCCAGCATAAAACACCCATACTCTGCAAGCTTCTAGTTTTGAAGTGATGGAACCAGTGACCCTCTCCCCAGTAAGCCGTGGGGCTGCATGGGATACGGGTAAAGGCATGTGGTTGGGCCCACACTTGGCTTCCATTTTCTAAGTAAGTCTGGAAGGATTTGGTTTCCTCTAGGCTGCTGACTGGTTGACTTAGCATGAGTTACCATCGACGTAACTGACAAATGTGGAGATTGCCTTGTGTTTGCATCATCATCAATTAGCCAGAAAGGCAACAGGGAGATGCGCAGAAGCTCCAGCCTTTGTGTCTAACGTGTGCGAGAGCTCGGTTCTGTGCCTGACTACCTGGGGGATGTTGACAGGGCTGTTGGCGCTCTCTGCCTAAGGCTAGCACAGGAACCACGTCTTAACCTGCTGCGACGCTCACAAATAATGGGGGATGCCAACCACGCCGCTCCCACACAACAGTGGGCTGGGCAATCATAAATGAACAGGCCAACTAAGCGATTGCTGCTTTCTCATATGAGTGGCATTTCCGGAGGGATGCTCCAGGTAGGCATCAGGCTGGAAATGCAGAGGGAGAGAGAGAGAACTGAGCTGGTACTGCAGAGCATGAAACAGTTATGATAGAGAATGATCAATGGTAGCCGTCAAAGAAGCAACACAAAGTCAGACGAAGAAATGGATGAAGGACGTCTCTCTCTCTCTCTCTCTCTCTCTCTCTCTCACACACACACACACACACACACACACACACACACACACACACACACACACACACACACACGGCCTACAGCACGCGAGCCACTGAAGTTTGACAGCTAAGGAAACTGTCACTCAGGATGACGGTGTCACAGTGTCACAGGTGAGGATAAACGCCCCCACATTCCTGTGTTACAACTGCTCCGCTTCCAGGTGGTACGCCACGATCTTGGAATTTTCAAGTTTATGTCTTTGACGGTAGAAATAATGAAAATATGCACAAGTTTATTTGTTTGTTGATTTCAGTTCCTTGTGTACCCTGGGGCTGATATTTTAGATCAGTGCCGGTGGCTTACAAATTCATGTTTTTGTTTGTTTGTTTGTTTTGGGAGGCAGGTTTCTCTCTATTGCTCTGGAGCCTGTGCTGGAACTTACTCTGTAGACCAGGCTGGCCTGGAACTCACAGAGATCCGCCTGCCTCTGCCTCCCGAGTGCTGGGATTAAAGGCGTGCGCCACCAACGCTGGGCTCAAATTCATGTTCTCCTCTGCATTCCTTCCTCTCTGACTCTATTTGGTCCCTTCAATTTGAAGCTAGTAATATGAATAAAGGGGAAGCTTATGACGTCATTACTGGACTGCACATGGATAGCATTGATGGACAATACGAAGGGATGGCTGTTCGTGTTTTTATTTGTTTAAATATTTTGCTTAAACTTTGCTCAAAGCTAGACTAATTGTTCTGCCAGATTTGGTCGAGGGCTTTATTCCCTACTAACACAGACTTCCTAAGTGAACCCTTCACATTTTGTGTTCTTGAGAGCGAAGATTTCCGTTTAATCACCAGTCTTAGAGACCACCCACCCACAGCAGATCTAGAGGATTACCTAGCTGCTGCAGGCAGCTTGAGTGATCAGGAGCATTTACACTCGTGGGGAGCTGGCTCTGCACCAAAGTGGAAAGTGACCCAACTTTGCTGTTCGACTTTGGCTCGCTTTGGGGATATATGGTAGACGGATTAAAAGGGATGGCTAGAGTTGCTTCATCTGACAGATTTCAGGACACTAAAAGTTAAAATAATGCCTCTGGTTAGCGGATAGAATTGGTTAAAGTTGGTGCTTGGAATGCAGTTGTCAAACCAGCTTCGGCACTCACCTTTAATCCCAGTACCAGGGAGGCAGGGAAGGTGAGTCTCTGAGATCAAGGCCAGACTGATTTATAGAAGGAGTTCTAGGATAACACAGAGGCAAACCCTGTGCCGAAAAACCAAAACAAATCACAAACAGTTTTGTGTTGGCAGGAGAAAGTCCTCTGTCCATATATCTACATCCCAAAGATCACACCTAAAAAGAGTAATTTCCCAAAAGCAGCCTTCACGGAGAGACTTTCACTAATGGGAACAGAGATGTTTTCAGAGATAAGGATTTATTGACACAATTTCCAGACGTTTTGCTAAATTCTTCATAACTAGTATTTAAGTAGACCTGGATTGTTTTGAATTTACAGATATGGACACCGAGAAAGTTCCCCAAAATACACCAGAAAGAGTCTTACCAACATGCTCCCCTCTACGCTGCTCCCTGCCCCCATCCCCCTCATCCCCACTGGTAAGAACTAGTTAAGAAGTCCTCCCTTTCCTACTAGCTCCTTCATGCTCTTTTCTAATCACAAGATTTTTCTTGTGTGGTATGGAGTGAGAAAGCAGGCTTGGAGTCACTGGCCCAGACATGAGGTATCTTGGCTTCCTAGATGTGTGATCTTTGGCACAGAAGCTAGGCACAGCCCACAAAACAGACGTTACGTGATAGGCGAAGCCAAATGTTAAATGTAGAGGATACTTATTAAATAAAGATGGAAAGACAATACATACTTAAAATGTATAGTTACTAGTGATCCTAGTATAAGAAATATTTCTCTTAGTATAAATACTGGACAGGATTATTTTAGATGAGTTACTGCATAGAATATAAAAAGGTTGTTCCAGGGGCTGGAGGGCAGGGGAGATGGGAATTACAGATTCAAGGGGACAAAGTTTCAATTTTGGAAGGGGATTACAATGGTGATAGATAGCCTCTACAACAATGCATATGTATTTAACCGCATGCTTAAAATGTTATAAAATGGTACGTTTGATGTATAGATTTCACCACAAGCTAACAAGCCTGCTGGGTCATAGCTCAGAGACAGACTGTTGGCCTAGTGTGTGCTAAGCTCTCAGCTGTGAGGACTGCTCAGAGACATGGCAGCATATGGGGAGAAAAGGCTTCTAGTCAGCTCTCTGAGAAATAACTGCCTTGACCTATTATTGAGCCATGCCAAAGCCAGAAAAACCTACCTCCAAAAGCTATTATGTATATTTACCAAGTTTCTCGGGTAGAGGCAAGAAGATCAGGACTTTTGGGACATTCTGGGATACATGAGGCCTTATCTTGGCGAGGGGACTTCCCAAAAGATTAAATTAAAATAAAAAGAACCTATGTGTATACAAAGCCCAAGGGAAAAGAGGGAAAGACACACATTTAAAATGTATTATCGGTAAGACTAGTGTAACAATTACTTCTCTTAGGATAAATATTGGAAAGGGTTATTTCAGAGGAGCTATGAATGTGTCTACACACAGATAACATAGGAAAAACAGCACACACAGCTGAAATGCAGTCACTCGTTCTTGACTAGTTAGGCAGAAGAACTGCCCAGCCCTGAACACACACAACACTGTCAGTGACCTACACAGAAGGCCACCGTTCCTCACGGCCTCAGCAAAGCCAGGAAAATCCATGTGACCGAGCACGCAGACTGTGCAGGACCCACAGCCAGGTCGC
Organism: Cricetiscus sungorus; assembly: GCA_030556225.1. NCBI lineage: Eukaryota > Metazoa > Chordata > Mammalia > Rodentia > Cricetidae > Cricetiscus > Cricetiscus sungorus. Next base: position 4,645,649 of record JANBXA010000367.1, on the reverse strand, counting down.
AATTTAGCAAACAATAGCACGGTGGCATGTATAGTGCTGGGACACGCATTGTGTCCTTTTCTGAGAGTGTTTGCCCATCTCGATGCGATGGTGACATTTTTTTTTTTTTTTTTTTTTTTGGGATAGACAGCAAGCTGTGGCCCCCGGCCCCCAACAAACACATGGACATAATCTAGGGTCTACACAAGATCATCATTCCCCGACTGCCCAAGTCCCTTCTGTGCCCCCCGACTAAGGTGGAGTTGGCTTCCGATCCTTACTAGAGATGGGTTCGGGTCACATAACCTCTGCCAGCTTCAATGTCCTCGCCCCGATAGGGCTTGACAGCATCACAGGTTTGTTATGTTAGCGGTTCTAATCTGCTGTTCTAGAATTCCACCTTTCCAGTTTTGAGACAGATGTTCAAAATCTGTGTGGCTCGGGGACCGGTGAGCTCCTGGGGGTGGCTCGGTCTCCACAGGAGAGCTGACAAAGGCCTTGTCACTAACTAACATAGTATATGCTGCGTAGGGCACGCCCCGGCTCAGTGGGAACAGCTACCAGGAAGGGGGCAAAGGCAGATGACAGGTGGACCTCAAACTGTTGGTTTGGTTTGCCATGCCTTGTTTAGAAGGTGTCCCCAGGATCTGACACCACATCTCAGTGCCCAACGACACTCTTTGTGACAGCAAGTGGATGTTTTGTGGACTTGAGTGTTTCAAAATGATTGCGTGTCTCACTTTCCTAGCCGTTCTTGCCTCCTGGATTGTAGAGGGTCCGTTTTACAATTTAACCTCCTACACAAACACTTTCAGGACCCAAGTTTAGACTCTCAGGTCCTATCAGACAACCAAGAGGAAGCTTGGCTTCGTGGCTCAGACACGAACCACTGACTTGCCCCATTCTAGGCCCAAGGTGTTTGGGCCTGAGCTCACTGGGATGACCACTAGCCACTTGTGCAAAGGTCTACACTATGGTCCAACCCTTCCTCTGAGATGTGAGCAGAGGAGTTGGCGTGACGAAGCAGGAAGAAATAAATGCCAGGAGCAAAGTGCTTTCTCCCTTTATGTGCCTTTCTGCTTAGGCTCAACCTGCCATGCGCCACGTCACCTCACTAAGTAGCTGTACTTAGCAAAACGACAGTATTGCATCAACAACTAAAATATACTAAATGTTTTTTATTTAAACACAATCTACTCAGAAATATGCTGAAACAAATGCTATTTGGGCAATTATATTGGTGCCAACAGATAACAAATGATAATCACTTCTCCAGTGGCAGTAAATACATATTGATTAAGTTCAAACTTAGAACTCCAAAATGAATTATATCTGGTCATGGCTAAACTGCTTTGCTCACTGAGAGTGAGGGGGGGAACCACACACAGCACCTATTATACAGCATTTAATTAAGGCAAGCACCAGCTTTATGTACCATTATTTGCCTCTGCCAAATCTCTATGGTATAAATATTGAACTGTGGCATCTCCTGAATGCTAATCAATCCGTTCTGAATTTCAAATGATTACATAAATTTTAGGAAGTGCTTATTTGCTGGCATTCCCTCGGCTGCAGATACCTCAGCAGGGCAATCGTATGAAGATATGCAAAGCCACTTGACAAGTGTCTAGTGAGTGTTTTACTAAATTAGAATATCATAGACGAAAAGGTAAAAACCCACCCTGCATGTTAATTGTACAAGTGAACCCAGAGACGTTTCCTTTGCTCATCTGGCTTCACGAGGAACAATTTAACCAATTCACGTGGGGCAAGATGCGAGAGGAATGAAATATATAGCATCGTGGGCTGGCTCTGTGGGCCAGTCGGCAGGGTGGTGTGCCGAGGTAGGACTAAGAGGGAGGTCTTGTCACAGTATACAGCATGCTAGTCTGAGAAAGGGCAGTACCTACCACAGAATGGGAAGACCGAAACACCTTTTAACAGGTTTCACCTGTAGTTTATCTCGATACTCAAGTCACAGAATGCAATGCATTAAGTAGACCTTTGCCAAGTTTCTCTCTTTCAACCAAGTGGGTCCTGGGGGGAATAGAACTCAGGTCATCAGATTTGGTGGCAGATAACTTTACCTGCTGAGCCATCCGTCCAGCCACCCTCAATAGAGCCAAGTCCTCAATAAAGAAGGAGGACAGGACTTCCCCTGGGACTTACAAAGGGAAGGAACCATTCCTTTTGCATGAGAACTGCAAACACAGAGCTTAATCAATGGGGTCAAATTCCTCAGTTGGGTTTGGGAGTCTCTTTCACTGACTGGATCTAGTGTTGCAGAAGCAAAAGGGAACTCTGTTCTCCCAGATCTTTTTCTTTCTCACCTTAGAGATGGTGGGGTTACTTTGCTTCATGACAAAGAATTGACTCCTCCCAAACCCAACAAAATGTGGGTTGGTCCTCTTCTAGGGGAGCTATAAGGTAAGTTACTCTTTTTTGTAAACCCTGGGTACTTTCTTCCCCCCCCCTACCCCCCACATGTGTAAAATGTATGGAGGCTGATCCCAATGCTGAGGGAAGGCGCACCACACCTCTTGTGGGCTCCACGTGTCCCTCCCGGGACCTTGCAAACTCACGAAGGTGAGGCATGAGCACAGCCCAGGCCAGAGCAACGCTGCTTCCTTGTCCAAGCAGACAGCCCATGGCCAACCCAGTCGCCAGACAGCCTGCCGAGCTCTCTCCTCCTGGATTTACACCCCAATGCCTTGCTGACATCTGGACTTGAAATTAGCACATGGCATTGCGGTGGAAGCCACCAGCGTGTACCAATAACTGCACAAGATGGGCCCTGTCCTGGGAGCAGCCAGCCGCTGAGCAAACAGGGCCAAAGCCCTGTGGGCAGTGAAATCGTTCTTGTCACACAAGAGCTGTTGTCAGTCTTGGAAGAAACTTTGGAAAACGGTTTCCCCGTTGGCACTAAAAGGCAGACAGTCCTGGCTTAAACACAAGTGCCACAGGCAAGCAAAAGCGGAGCTGTGACTGATGCCCAAGAAATGACAGGAACCTCTTCAAACCACATTTAAAGCTCACGGGTTACTCCTCACTAAGTCCCTGCTGTGTCTGATGGGAGGGAGATGAAGAGTTGCAATGCCCGTTTATCAAGTCTTCCTTTCCAGGTGACATATGCATCCCCGGCAGCTTCACGCACTCCCATCCAGGAAGGTTGTATGGGACTGGTTTGGGCTCAAGAGGCCAGCACTGCAGTCCACTCGCCCCCCCCTCCCTCTCTCCCTATCACCCCGCCAATGTCACCGTGCTTAACTGCCTGCACTGAGCTCTCACTGGGCCCTGGGATCAAGAGGATACATGATGCATAGAGACAGACAAAGTGAGCCAAGCACAGTCTTCATCAGAGGCTCAAAGGGGAGCGGGGAGCACGGCACATCAAACCCAAGACCACTGGGAAATAACCAGAGGCTAAATGCCAGACAGTGAACACTGAGTGACTGTATTTACCAACACAACGGCAACAGCGTGCTGCTTGATCGGAGTGAACGCCGAGCTCTTTCGTAGTTGGAGCCTCTCCCTTGGAGACAGGGCCCACAGGTTCAGTCCCAGCTGAACATTAGATCTGCGATAGAGGTATCACATGCCCACCAAGTGTGGCCCTGAGGACCTCCATGAAAAGTTTCCCTTCATTTTTCAATTAATTGCCCTATTTCTGTTTTGCCCATATAAATCCCATCATTGCACTCAGGCAGTGATGATGGCTTCTAAGATCTCAGAAGAGGCCAAGAGCAGAGAGCCCAGGAGAGTTCCCTGACACCACCAGCTATTGGTTCCAGACCTGACCCCATGCTGGCTCACAGGGTTACTTCTTTGCACGCAATACTGGAGTGGGGTGTTGACTTAGCTCCCTTTCTCCTGTCAAGAAGACATTGAATTAGCTGGATTCATTTTTTAATTCTAGTACCCGAGAGGCAGAAGTGGGTGGATATCTGAGTTTGAGGTCAAGCCTGGTTTATGATGATTCAAAAGGACCAAAAATCTCTAATGCCAGCACCTGGGAGGCAGAGGCAGGCAGATCTCTACAGAGTGAGTTCCAGGGCAGCCAAGACTACAAAGAGAAGCCCGGGGTCGGGCGGGGCGGATTGGGGTGGGGCGCTAACCCCAACAGCAAAAACAAAAGACATTAAATGTTGGGTTTGTGTGAAGATACTTACTATTAACACCACTGAAGCTGTTAAAGAACTCTCCTGTATGTCTCACTGTGGTGTTTTGTTCTCACTGTAAGATACTGATGATTCTGCATGGTTTTCTTCTTGAAGGAAACGGACTCCATCTTATAACCACATTCATAATGCAAAGACAAACCAACCCCTGTCTTCTAAAATGAAACACGCAAAATCCTCTAGTATTTCTCCATGGGCTCGACCCTCTAGGCTATCTTTCTCCAAATCTCATGCTTCTGCTTTTTATAATTATTATTTCAACTATTAGCTCATTTCCTGTTACATTTTTCTAAATGCAGAGATTGGGAGGGAAGGCAATAAATGTTCATTCAAACCCCCTATCTGTCAGGTAGAGGACAAGAATCAAAACATACACTCAATTTGACTTTACAACGCGTTGACTCGGGAGAAAGAGACCCAGGGTTCGACACACAGCTGCCTTGAGGAAGGGGGCCACACTAGACAAGGTTAAAAAAATGTTCTGCTTTCCTTACAATGCCTTGGGTTTTTTGTTTTTTTGTTTTGTTTTTTTTTTTTTTTTGCCTCAGATCCTTCAACATCTCAAGGTTCATTCTGATCAAGTCCTACATAATTTATTCTCTGATCCTATAGAGGCTGGATCCATTGGGTACTCCCCTCGAGATAAATGTGTGGTGTTCAGAAGCAGCGGACCAGTCCTGGGCTGGAGCAACCCTCTCCGCAGCATCATAGCTCCCACCCGTGCTCCAGAGAGGACTCAGGGAGCAGATAGGTGGAGGCAGATACGGTGCTGTGGCTTTTCTACGGGAACCATTTGTGTCACTCCCTGAGTGACCAAACCCTTCTTGCCTGGAGTAGTTGCCGGCATAGGGCTGACTCACACAGGTCGCCTGTGATGTATAATCAGGTACCATAGCCAACACTGGAAATTTATGAAGCAAAGAGCTAGAATAAATGAATAAGAACAGGACACGCTCGTCTGTTTTACCGGATGTAGGTTCCTTCAGCACCAGGGAGGAAACGTAAGAGATTCTGCCGATTCCTATCCTACTTCCAACAGATGCCCACATGGCACCAGGATTCAGTCACAAACATTCCTTTCCTCTTTCTGCAAGGTAGCTGCCGCAAAGGGCCGATCAATAAACTCTCATGAACTTGGAGACTGGAAACTGATAGAACGGCTGGATTTCCAAGAGAGGTTTGTGTGATATGCACGAAGCTTTCGGCTGAACTGCTGAGCTCTCTACACTTGCTCTGGCAAAGGCTTTGGGTTGAAAACCCATGCCTATTTGTTTAGGTATTTATCAGTAAACATTTTGTAGGGTTCCTACTGTGTGCTCGGTGAAGGGCTTGAAACCTATATGTAAAGAAAACATTAAAAAAAATAAAGAGTTTTAACGTCAATGGAGCTGGATTCTACCATAGAGCAACTGAGAAGCTGTGCCACCCTACATTAGACTTGAGACAACAGTTACCTTAGCCGCTGCTTAGATCTGGCTATCTCTCCTCAGGGGGGAAAACTGTAACGGGAGATAAATGTCACAAGGGCGTCCAGACCTAGCGCCTGATGGGAGAAGAGGGCAGTTTACAAAGAAAACCGGGATACTCACTCAGGGAGATGAAACGTAATGGGCTTCTAGGCCGTTCATTTTTCACCTGGGATACGGCGAAGGCCCGGCGGCATCCCGCCGTCCAAGTCTCCAGGCTACGGGACCCGTTTTGGTGATTTGCTGAGCCACATTAATATTCCTCATGGACTCAAGCATGGATGGCATTACTCAGGATTATTAAAAGACGACCAACCAAGCCCTGTCCATGACTACCCTCGTCTTCACGTTACAGTGTGTGGGCACCAAACTCATCTAAGCTGTGTCTGTATCGACAGTGAGGACGCTATTGCTAAACTCTTCCTCTGTAACAATTCTCTGCTCTAATGGATGACAGTCAGTTTTATCGGCCACTGTAACTCCTTGTAAGAAAGAGTGGCGTATAAGTCAGTCAAACACTGAAACAAGGAGGCGGCTCACAACGTCTCTGTTCTGTCAGAATATCAATGGGCACAGACTACATTATTGGGCCACAAAGCTTGATAATTTGGTCATTTAGTAGATATGTATTTTGAGGCTAGGTCTCATACATCCCAGGCTGACTTTGACGTGTACTTGAGAATGACCCTGGCCTGCTGAGTCTGCCTTCCTAGTGCTAAGATCACAGGTGTGTTTCCAACATAGCTAGTTCATGTGTGTGGGACCCAATCCCAGGCTCTTGTGCATGCTAGACCAAGCAGCACGCCTACCCTGGAGGAGGAGAAGGAACACATAAGAAACTAGCAGAGGTTGATCTTTGCTGTCTAGCATAGGTCACATAAAAAGAGCTATCGAGAGATTTGGTGTTTTTCATTTTTACTTCCTTTCTTGACCAGCTAAATAAACCCGGTGTGTCTATTTGTGGATTCAGTCAGCAGCCCTGAAAACTTTCAGTCAAGTACTTTTTATTTTAGCCTTGTCATTTACTGAGTGACTAGTAAGAGAGGTGTGTGTGTGTGTGTGTGTGTGTGTGTGTGTGTGTGTGTGTGTGTGTGTCTGTCTCTGGAACCGGCCTCGACTAAATTTGTCAACTCCGGTCCCTACAGACTTTCCTGGCTAAGGACCAAAACACAAGGTCCTGGAGGGTCTCTGCCTCCCAACCCAGCCTGGCAGCCTCTCCTCGGTTCACGCCTCTGCACTCCGTCAGACTCCCAAGAGATAGATATGAAAATCACTTCTTTCCATGCTGCAGCCACAGCGCCACATGAACACGCGCTGGCCAGTCTGCCGGCACACCACAGCCCCGTGCTGTGCCTCCCAGGTGTCTACAGGATGAGTCACAACATCTCTGTCCATTCCACTCAATCCTCAGAGCTGCCTTGGATGGACCAAGGCCGGTCCTCTCCTTCGAAGGCCAGGTTGCCTACCTACATTCCCAGCCTCCCCGTTCCAGCAACTCATCTTGCCTTTGAACTTCAGCACTGGCTGCTCTTTCAGCTTAAAATGCTGTGCCTACTTCAGACCATACTCCATCTTCTCTGGCTGAATCTATCGGGGAAGGAAGGGCAGCATCATCTCTCGCATGTGGAGGAGGATGCAGCCCACCTCTCGACACAGCCTCTGGCCTTCATCTATTCTACTGCAGCCTCAGTAGTGGTTGAGGGGGCAATGCCAGAAGATCTGGAACCCAGTTGTATTTGATACAGGCTCAAGGTTGCTGAGTTTGCGCAATGGTGCACCCCGGCAACAGACTGGTGTCCCTATGTGACTTCTTCCTCAGTCACAGAAGAAACAGTTACATGGGATCTAAAGTTCATTAGCTACATAACTCAACAGAGGTTTTTTTTTTTTAAGATTATCTATTGTTTCTATGGGGAAAATTAATGGAAGTTTTCCACTCATAAATTGGAAACCACCTGAGTTATACTTCTAATTATATTTTTACTACTTCTTTACACATTAACTCTTGACCTAAACTTACTACACCTGTGATCAAAAGGCCTTGCTTCTGTTTCTTCCTCAAGCAGTTAAGTAGACAAGTTTGGAGCAGAAAACTTGGGCTGGCCCTTCCCAGCGCTCCGTGCGTCCCGAGCAGGCAGCGAGGTTCTGATAAACACAGCTGTTCGTCCAGAAGATCTTTGGTAAGGTCAAAGGTCCAAGGTGGTTCTGATCCACCTGCCTCACCGGGGCTGGCAGCCAACAAAGTAGTTAGAGCAAGAAAGGAAGTCAAGGTAAAAATAATGATCACCAGGGCTGGACAGGTGGCCCAGTGCTTATAAGGGCTTGTTTCTCTTTCTGAGGATCAGGGTTTAATTCCCAGCACCCCCAAGGCAGCTCACATTGGGCATCAGGCACACACGCACACACACACACACACACACACAGGCAAAACACTTATACCCGTAACACAAAATCAATAAATATTTAAAACAGTTTCTTTAGTTTATACGACGTTCATTTTTGTCTTTTGTTTGAGACATGGCCTTGAACTCACAGACATGGGTCCCGCCTCTGACAGCCAAGGGGCTGGGATTAAAGCTGTGTGACATACACATCTTCACATGCGGTCATGCAGAATGCCACCGGGCTGAGATCTCAGTGTTCTGCCAGAAGAAGCTGACAGACACATGCCCCTATTTCCCACCAGCTGGAAACATCGAGACATTGCCATGAACAGACTCTGTGAGGTCACAGCAAGCCGGCCGGTGTTGTCTATCTAATGCTTGGTGATGATCCACACACTATTCCTGCATAACAGACGCAGGCTTCCTTGAATACAACGTCCCTGTTTGTTGTAGTTAATAGAGAAGCCTCTTAGGGCCCACTCTGACACTGTAAACCTTTGAACGCTCCATCTTTAAAAAAAAAAAAAGTACTGTTGTCTTTTTACATTTACACTGACATCTCTTTTTGCTGTATCCATCCCACTTTCTAACATACAAAATCTTCAAGCCACCTCCTCATTAGCAACCGTTGTAGGTACTGCCGGAACAGTTCTGAGACCAAGGGGTCCCATCTGGAGGGCAGATACATCTGCTGTACTTTGCAGTTACCGCTATTGCTTTCTTTCTTCAGATATGAATTCACCACTGTCTTATAACTGGAGACTAAAGGAAAAACGTGTCTTGGTAAATCCGACTTCTGCCATTATTTTCGTTCAAGGGGAAGTTGCCTCCCTCAGCCTTCTGCCAATGAGGGATGAATGGACTTGGCAGAAAGTTTATTTAAGTTGGCTTTGTTAAGCCAACGAAATACAGAAATCAAATAAGGGACAGGCAGAAAAATCTGTTCCTTTGAAGTCAATAAAAATCCATCTCCTTAATCCCTTTTTTATTCCAAGCAGGGGTGATTTTTCTCAACTGGTTCACCGAGAACCTTGATTTAGCTAATCTATCTTGGGTCACCCTTCTACTGCAAACCCTTGCACAAGAACCATCCTTCCCCTTGACAACCACTATCCTTTATCTGTGCAGAGTGGCACATCTTCTTCAGCTAATGCTGATAGAAATGTAAAGAGCAGGCATTTAATTACTACACCCATTTTAGAAGACTAAAAGCAGCAGAGGTTTAGTTAAGGCAGAATGGGGAGGGAAAAAAAAAAAACATTCAAATACAAATGACAGAAAGACGGCGCCACGTGGTAAAGCTTCTCCTTTCCGGCGGTCATTGCTATCTGTGCCTTGCTCAGCTGTCCGCCCGGGAGGAAATCCTAGCACCGCAAACGAAGAACTACTCATACACTGCAACCCATCTGCTACAGGGCTAAGAATCACATAGGAACACATGTGAAAGCGAGTCCATGTCTAAGATTTCGCCGCCTGGAAGGAAAGGCATTATCTTTGTAGTATCGAGACACCCAGCGGTGGGCATTTGAAGAAAGAATGTTTGTTTGCGTGGACAATGAGGGAAAAAACAAGGAAACCAAACTCACCTAAGCTGAACAGCACTAGGAACTTGAGACACACAAACTCTCGGTGATCAAACTGCAGAGACCTGAGTCTGAGCACGAGCTCCTGGGAATGAGTGACGAGGTTGGAGAGTGTGACTCCAGCTTGTGAGGCAATGCTGGAGTAGTCAACCTGCAACACAGAACCACAGCTGTGACAACCAACGGGCCGAGCAACACACACACACCGTCCCCTGACACATCACACACACCGTCCCCCAGACACAGCTAGGAACGGAGGGAAAAGTTGCAATATAGCCTCTGACACAGACCAATCTGATGGAGGCAAGTCCTCGCCCGAGGTCCCATCCCTTCCAGGTGGCTGACAGCCACTTATCAGTGTAAGTACGGAGAGCTTTGCTCCTGAGAGCTCGGTGTGTGTGTGTGTGTGTGTGTGTGTGTGTGGTACCTCCTGCAAAATGTATCCCACTTATTCCGATAAAAATCCAATGTGATGGCTTTCATAGGGACTACTTTTTATTGCCTGCATTTTTTGCAGATGTTTACCTGCTTTCCCAACTATCTCTGTGTAAGGTGATTATTTTAATTCTGAGGTATAAATTCAAAGAACAATGTACTACGCACATGATGAGCTACACAATGATTCTACATGTGCACAATACCATCAACTGACATGAAGAAGAAAATAATTTAGCTGGCATTGTGAAACATCTTAATAAAATCGTAGCGCAAGACTGCTCACAGGTGATTGCAGTATTCAAGTGTGGCGATTAAAGGACTCTCAGAACTAGAGCCTCACTCACTATGTAGCCCAAGCTGGCCTCGAACTCACCATCCTTTAGCTTTCCCAATTCACCGTCTCCATGCTAAGACTACTTATTTGCTTTACCGCCCTCCTTAGAAGCTGGCATGAAGCTGTTAGTTAGTTGGAGATGATTACGTTAGATTTCATCAAATTGATTACCATCCCCCCTCCCCTTGATGCATGTCCTAATTTTTATGCAGAATAATTTCTTGATCTGGAAAACAAACCCCCAAAGTCTTACTTCCATTTTCATTTTGTAAATGAGGCACCCATCTCTTTTATTCACGGGGACATAAGTTCCGTTTATAGTAACAAGAGGTTAGGATGGCTGTCCCTGGAAGTCGTGGCTTTGCTCCTAAATTCACAGCATGGGGAGACCTACTTGGTACCTGGGGCTCCCTGCCCTGTTTTTCTGGACCGCTCTCAAGCAACCAGATGCTCTTTTAGGTGCATTTAATTTTTGCAGGAGCAGCAAATTTGTCTGGGAGGCAAGTCCTCATCTGCCACTCACCCGGAGCAGACTGTATTAAATTTTTATATTTATTGACATTTCATTACCATAATTGACTGCACTTGCTTCACCAGGAGAAGGCACCGGGCTGCCTCCTACGCACAAGAACCAGTCCCTCGAGTAGAATTTGCAATTAAAAACAAGGCAGAATGGATTTTGTTTTTTATTGTGTAAATATGATGAGTTGAATTTTCGGCTTTAACTAGAGAATACTGGGTGTGAAGAAATCTTTTTTCCAAGAGCAGGAAAATTATGAGTCAGTGGGAAGACGATTCCCTCCCCAAAGGTGTCAATCAGCTTTACAGAAAGTCAACTGCCCATGAAAACGCCACCCACCACTGACGTGCAGCCCGGGAGGGAGTGCCTGCTTCAAGCCCTGAACTGTCCAACTGCTCTGCACACACCCCGGGCTGGCATCTATCTACCCCTGCAGTGTAAGTGACCAACACTCCACGAGCTCCCTCAGTCTGCAGGGTCAGGGTGTGGAAGGGTCAGTTTGTAGGGTCGGGGTGTGGAAGGAAGGGTCAGTCTGCAGGGTCGGGGTGTGGAAGGGTCAGTCTGCAGACAGCTTGAACCCTGGAGCAGGAAACAGTGCAGAGCATAACGGGCACCTCAGGCTTGAGAGTGACATCCAGCCAGCAATTTCTACACCAAGAAAGCTCTTATTTCAAAGGGTACACGTGCAGGCGCACAGGCTTGTAGCCCCGCCACTGCCACCCTAGGAAAGGGTTTGCTGGGCTTACAGGTCACGGTCCGTCATGGAAGAAAGCCAAGGCAGGAACTGGAAGAGACCTTGGAGGGACATATACGACCCAGGACCACCTGATCAGAAGCGGCATGGGCCAGTGAGCTGCACTGTTACACATCAAATCATTCACCTCGAAAATACCCCGGAGAATGGCCGCAGCCAGTCTGAGAGGCGAGCCTAGTTTGTGTCACAGTGACAAAAACCAATCTGCAACAACTGGGGAGGCAGAGACAGAAAAGAAGACTGCCACGTGCTTGGGACCAGCACTACACAGCGAGACTGAACTACACAGCGAGTTCTAGGCCAACCAGACCTACTTAATGAGACAGACGTCAGCAGCCAAACTTAAATACCATTAAGTTTGTTATGAATATGACACAGGCTGGACATCCTAAATATAAAACGCTGGTGAGTATTCAAGTCTGGTTGCTCATATCCTTAAAGTCCAGTACTCACTTGAGGGCCAGCCTTGGCTTCTTATCGAGACCCTGGCTCAAAAAACCAGACAAACAAACCACACAAGAAATGCTCTCAGATCTAAAACTGTCTGGGCACCAACAGGACAACATCAAGTGACAGGCTCTGTGTTACACAGGCACACCAAAAAGTGCTGGACAAAATCATCTCTGGGCTATGTCTATATCATACATACGAAACCAAAGAATTGCAGAGTTAGAGGTGGGTCTATCCCTTAGAGATCTTGTTCTGTGTATGTGACTCTCTGGCACGTAAAATCTGAAGCACTCTAGTCCCAAGCATTTCCAGATGAGGGACATTCTGCGTGTATGTAAGAGCAATTGGGCGGGGCGGGAGAATGACAGCAGGGCGGTCCAATGAGAGGACAATGATGGAAGAAATTGGGAGACAAAGACAGAGGATGGATGAAATGATGACTCTTACAAACAAGACGGCTGGGACAGTAGAACACCACCACCTCCACCCCTTAGTGTAATCAGCATCAAACAACACAGTTGAGCTAGAAAAGGCACCACTCACTGCTGTTGCTGTGAAGAGATAATCCCAGTAAGAACAATACTAATTGATGCTTGGAGCCAACCAAAATACACTGTGGGGTCTGCTTAATCTATACAAGTACACTGGAGTAAAAGTCACAGGTGGCTAACACAGTCATAATTAATTTTACTATTAAGATGAAGTAACTCAAGTTGGACATGTGTCAACTTTTAACGCATCCTTGACAGTAAGTTTGAATAGCAGAATCTCATAGTCAAAATCCACCCCAGCCCCCACCACCACGTTAAAGGAATCTCAGTGGGTTCTCAGGATTATCTATTCAGTGAGAGACCTTTAGTAAGATATACCTCAAGAAATCAATTGGCATCTCAACCTTTATAGTCATACATTTATTTACATGCTAATTTGAGAGCTCAAACATGCTTATTAAATGGGGGCTCTGATAACATTTCTTCCAAGGGTGATTTATCAAATTGCACAGCTCTGAAGAGGAACGATGGTTCCCTTTTGATAAATCACAGGCCTGCAACTTCCTTATATTTTATTGCAAACATAATTATATTTTCATTGTTGGATGGAGAGTTTGTGCTCATATCAGCAGCAGCTGGCCTTGTCTTTAATGTACTTAGTAAAATTAATTGATTGCTCTTACGTGTAATCTTGAAGCCATTAATTTTAAAGGGGACACTGAACAATGTTTTAAGCCTGTGTCCCCTCTGGATAAATTTCACTCATCCTGAAGATGCAGAAATAATTTAGGCTAAATTGCTTTTAGTTCTAAATACCCAAAATTTTGATGACTTGGGACATTATGAGATTCTTGTCATTTTAATACGGTCATAATACAGGAAGGCATTAAGTTGACAGTAGACCTTTCCCTTAGGATGATGTTACATTGACTGTTTATTAGGTACAATATGCAAATTCTAAAATCTGACCTCATGTCAGAGCGTTCTGTTCTACTGTTACTTGAAATATATACAGGTATGCGTGCATGTGTGCCTCTGTGTGTGTGTGTGGGGGGGTGTTTAAAATACTGGATTAAAAAAAAAAACTGCCAGAAATATAAGATAGTAGCAAGCTAGTTTGACGGTACTGAATTCAGTGATAATTACTCTTTCCTTTTTTGCCTGAGTTATTCAATCTGCACTTGTACCAATGTTGGATAAAAACATGTAAGTAGCTAAACATGGTTGTGTACACCTTTATACCAGCACTCAGAAAACAGAGACAGGTGCATTTCTGTGAATTCCAGACGGGTGTGGTCTACACAACAAACTACCAGACACACCAGGGCTACATAGCAAGACCCTGTATTTAAATTTTACACACGCACGCGCACGTGCGCACGCACGCACACACACACACACACACACACACACACACACACACACAGAGAGAGAGAGAGAGAGAGAGAGAGAGAGAGAGAGAGAGAGAGAGAGAGAGAGAGAACACATACATAAAACATAAGTTTAAAATGTGATACTAACTCTTTAGAGTTAAGTGATGCTACCTATCTCTATGTATTCTCTTCAGGCTTTAAGATAGCTTCCTGCAATGCCTCACTTTGCCTTTTGCCACTTTCTGCCTCCTCATGTACTTCCCTCTCTCCCCCATTTTCTTTTTCTTTGTGGTTCTAGGGAATGAGCTCGGGGCCTCACACATTTTTAGGTAAACACTGCCCACCAAGCTGCATCAACAAAATACTCCTCATTTTAAAAACACTGTGTAGTCTTTTCCTCCTCCTCCGCCACAACAGCACTCCACACATAGCAGAGGAAAGCAAGAACACTGGGCCTTGCATGCTGTGGTTGACCAGAAGGCTGCTGTAGAAGTATGTACGGCCATCACACATGTGTTTCAAGGAAATAGGAAATTACTGTCTAGGATCTTCATTGTGTCAAGATTTTTGCTATTTGTCATAGTTAGGGTTCCTGTTACTGTGATAAAATAAATGCCATGACCAGGGCCTGAAGCTCAGTGGTTAAGAGCTCTGTCTGTTCTTCCAGAGGACCTGGGGTGATTTCCCAGCACCCACATAGCAACTCTCAACTGTCTGTACCTCCAGTTCCAGGGGACCCAATATCCTCATGCAGGCAAAACATGGATGTGCATGAGTTAAAAAAAAAAAAAAAAAGAACAAAAGCAGCTTTTTTGGGGGTGGGGGTGGGGTGAAGGTTTGTTTCAGTGTACATGTCCCGATCACACTTTCTCTATTTCTACAGTGCACCTGACTGTGCTGTGGGACTTTTGCACGGTGCCATTATCAAGGTGGAGGAAGGGCCTCTCTTATCACAGCTCCCTGCAGGGTGGTGTCTAATAGTTTGCCTCTCACAGCATTGATTGCTCTCCGTTTACTACTCCTCCAGGAATACCTTTTACCCAAATGAAAATCATCTTCCTCACCTAGAGGTTGAGTGCCAGCCATTAAGCCTTGTTTTGCATGCTTTATTAGTACAATGTGGCCTATTTTCTTCCCTGTGACCTTGATACAATGGGTTGTAGAACCAGACTTTCATCTTGGTGTGAAAGTCTACACACTAAACGATTGTCCATGTCAACCTTGTTTCCAAAACTCACACAACTATTTCCTGTGGATACCATGATGGTTCCTACCAAACAGGCAAGGAAACTGACAGTTGAAAGGTAGGATGACTTTCTCAAGATACACATGTAGCTAATGAATTCTAATAAAAAGGTACACAGGCTGTCCAGTCATACAGAGATACAAATATAGACATATGGACATACACATATATTCTCTCTCTCTCTCTCTCTCTCTCTCTCTCTCTCTCTCTCTCTCTCTCTCTGTCTGTCTGGGTGTGTTGGCACAAAATTGTAATCTGAGCAGTAAGAATAGTAAAATAGGGAGATCATGAATTTAAGGTCAGTCTGAGCTACACAGTCAACTGTCTCAAAAAACCACCTGTCCCCATAGGAGAGCGCATGCTGTCCCTAAAGCTGTCCCTGCCTTTTCTAGACTGTCGACGTAATGTTTCTGCTGTGTACTTTAATGTATTTGTTTTCTCCAGAATATTGCTTGGCTCTTAGACTCAATAACTATATCCCTCCTCTTCCCATCATTGCACCAACGGCCTCAATACAGCCATACATGCTACATCAAATTAATTACTGTTCTAGTCCTCTTCTCCTGCTTTTGAGATCATTCCAAGAAAAAGTACTTAGGATTTCTCGTATCCCCGAGCTACTGGTTAGAAAGTAGTCTAAACACGGAGATTAGTGACTAGACATTGTCGCTAGCCCACACCCACGAGAGGAGGCTGAATGGTGGAGAGGTATTAAGACTAGAAATGTGATGAGGAGGATAGTTTAGCATCTGGGTCGTGGCTAACTTATTTTAATCAGGTTTTTAGGCTGGAGATACATGCGTTCTCATTATGCATCGTGATCTACTATTTATCGCTTGGCTAATATATTTAATGCTATAGCAGGCGCTAGCAGATGCCTATCAGCTTGATCTCAAGTATCTGGTGGGAGGGGGAACCTCCATGGCAAAGCATGTGTGAGGCTCAACATTATATCCTCCCAGTACGTACATACACCATACATACATTGTCTGTGTCAGCCTCTCCCCTCATGGGAAGCTCATGACTCCCTCAAGTCTTCCTTGAGGAGCTGTCTTTGCTTGCCTTCTCTATAAGCACAGGGGCCCGGGCATATGCTTCTGCTTGCTCCATGATAGATGTGAAAGCCTCCTCTCCCATAGTTACCATAAATGAGAATGCTTGGTTACAGGAGCCATCATCAGGGTGCTGGCATGGGGGATGGAGAGGCATCTGTGCTGCAGGAAAGGGATGAGGAAAAGGCTCGGGGATTCCCTCCTTTGGTTCATGGTACTGTCCACAGCGACAGTTAATTGACAGCAAGGGTAACATTGTTTACTCTGTGGCTGCTCTGGTTTTAAAAATCCGAGAGACGAGAGGCGAATGTGCTTTCTCTACTTTTCAAGCAGTAATTACTGTTGCTCTAAGTGCTCGAGGCAATGTGGATTAGGAATAAGGCATCTTCCAAAGTGCTGGGATGAAACGGCACAATTTTATGTAAGAAATGAGACAGCAAACTACTAATGAATGAATGAATTCATGAGCTGCGGTGTCTTTTACTTCTAATCCAGCCTCTATTGGGCAAGGGTGGAGATGGTCACAGGTGTACCCTGTGACCGGACTAAAAAATGGGCAGGTTCTGTCTGCCCAAAGACTTGGGTCACAGAATGAAAACACCAGACACGATTTGGAAGTCCAGAGAGCCAAATAGACTTTCCTATCTTGCAAAATCTTCCTCCCCAGAGCTGCTGAAATCATGGACGGGCAGCAACAAAGCCAGTCGGATTGATCCAGTCGGCAAAAGCCCTGACATGGTGCTTGCTTTTAATTTGATTGGGAAATGTGATTTATTAATAACACGGCAAATGGCGTGAAGACAGCCTTTCGTTTTCAAATACGCGATGCTGTGGTTTCACAGCACATAAACATTTATGGCTAAACGTAAAAGATCACGGCGCCTCCGTGCAGGAGTCACCCTGGCTGAACGATGCCCCGAGCAGCTACGACCAAACGGACTACAGAACTCAGTGTACCGGGAATCAATCCGTCATGAGTAGGGACGAGAGAACAAAAGCAGGAGAATTTACGCAAACCCTGAATCGCTGGAATGAAGCCCACCATCCTCTCTTTCCTCGGATGTCTATGCCGCAGTCTCTCCCATGACCCCTCCTGTGTTGCTCAAATGTCACCTTCTCAATAAGAAGAAACAACTAATCCAGTTAGTTCTGCAATCCTGAGGCCCCACTGAAACACATGCCCGTTTCCTGCTGGGTCCTATTTCCTTATTGTACCTTTGCTCCAGCACACTACCTACTGGCTGGTGTATTAGACTGTTATTGTCAACCCCATTCTAACACATTAAGTTCCAAAATGGCAGGGAGTTATTTTCTGTTTTACTCCCTAACACACACCAGCACCTCAGGATAGTGGCTGGCACACAGCATGGCACCCAGGGAAGTGTTTATAGATTCACCAAATATCAATCCGAAAGCAAGCCTAACTTCACGGAAATTGTTCTTTCTTGAAAACCGGAACTCCTGTCCTCTGTCTCAGGTGCTTGCTCCTATGCCGAGTGTTTTGACTCTATGCGACATTTAAATCAGACTCTTCCACTTACATAATTCCAAACTAGCAAAGGTTCCGGGGCAGGGCGGGGTGGGGGTAGCTCAATAGTGGTGAGCACATGCCTAACACACACACACACACACACACACACACACACACACACACACACACACACACACACGCGCGCGCGCGCGCGCGCGTGCATGCGCGCAGTTATTACCGTCATGACCATCACAGTCGTCATCATCATCACCACCAAAACAGTAAGGACTCCCCGGTTTATAAAGGGATCAAACAGGCTGTGTAACATACAGATGCGGTGAGCTGGATTTAGCTGCAGCTCTGGCCCTGGACCGGTCTGCCCGCCCTGCAGGCTGGCAGGCAGCAGAAAGGTGTTGGTTGTTTCTCTTGCTACATTGTATCACAGAAGGAACTGAGTACCAGGGGTCATCGTTTCTGGGTTTTTGCAGCCAATCCCTCCCTGTCGAAGCTTTGTGACCTAGTTAAGTTCCTGCCACGGAAATGTGCTTTTTGGTTGTTCTGACGGGGATACTCACTTGTTGCCCAGTTATCAGTAAGAGTGACCCTTCCTTTCCATGGACCACTTGCCGGTAGATGTGATCGAGAATCAAGAGCTCACTCCAGCAGTTCTGAAGCAGCTTCATCTGGTCATCAACCTGCAAGAGGAAAACAAGAGCGTGTTATCTACTACCTTTTCCTTTTGGCATAATTCTTTAAACAGCAAGAAAAACAATCAAGCGAGGAAGTAACCGTCAATGACCACCCATATCCAGAGGCTCAGCATCCACCTAGCTGTGCCTGGGAAACACTGTTTCTATTCAGACAAAAACTTCAGAGTATAAACTAAATCGTTGTAATCAGTGGGCTGCCAGGAAAAGGCACCCCATGAAATTGTTGTGGCTGGCATTTCAGGAGGTCCTGGAGTTTGACTGTACAGGTTACAGGTGCCTGGATGGTCCTTAACAGACCCCGAGAGAATGACCCCAAATAGCCCATGCTCACACACGCAAAGGTCACAAATCACAGCTTGCTGCCAAACAGAAAGAAATCTAACAGGGCAGCACAACGGATTTCTGGAGGTACAGGAACATCGAACATATAAATCGTGAGTTAACTACTATCCTTTTTTAATTAAAAAAATAAAATTTCTTCTACGTATCTTTCACATTGTGTATCCCATTCATTCCCTGTCCCTTTGCGTCCACCCACCGCCCTCCCAATGAAACAAAATTCAAGAGAAAAAAGGGAGACAATAAGATGAAATACATAAAAGTAATAATAATGAGGAGGAAATGCCATGGACTGTAGAGCTGAGGGCTTGCTGCAGGTGTGACGGCATCTCCTCAGTGGAGGTTATTTAACTCAGTGGAGTTAATACGGTAACCACACAGCACGAGACACCTGTGTTATTAGCTCAGGTTTTGACTCACAGAATGTACTTTAGAAGTTAGTATTCTGCTCAGTTTTCAGATGGTGCAATGAGATCTCAGGGATGTGTTCCTTCTCCCTCCCCAAATCTAGGTTGTCTCCCGATTAGACCAAGTAGTGTGAAAAGTCTCTAAATAAACCCACCCCCACTTTAGGCACCAAGTACCCCTAACTTCCAGGTCCCAGCTGCATAGACTGAGCTGGGTGATAGGCAAAAGCCTTCCATCAGGAAAAGAAGGATGCCACCAAGAATCCCATCTATTTTCAGGATCGGGATTTGAACCCAGGACCCTAGGGCAAATGCTTTACTACTAAGCAAGCCCAAGTGGCTATCTTTTGCATTAGTTATTTAGTGGGACCAAGTGTGGGGCTCTGGGGTGAACAAGGTAAGTAAGCAGGGTCTTTGTGGAAACCGCTTTCCTGGGCCCAATAGCCTGGGGGACAGTTGACAATGGGAGTCCTCTTGCTTATTTAGAGGTGAGTCTCCAGAGAGCTGTGTGGTGTTGTGGGGGAGTAAGTAGCTAGGTACTTTATTCCTCTGCCAAGGGTTGACTGCAGGCGAGACCCTGGGCCCTGATGACCCAAACAGAAATGCCATTGCCCCCAGAGCAGAATCTGAAGCTCCCTCTCTCCCGCTCTCTAGCTCTCTCCCCCACCCTCTCCTCTCCCTCTCTCCCTTCCTCTCTCCCTCTCTCAGATGCTAAGGGTGATTTCAGAGCAAAGTACAGGCTGCTCCCCAGGGTTTTATTGCACACACCCCCCACATGCTATCAGCATCTCATTTCAAATTTATCAGTCTACGGCAGTAATGTGCCTCCACTCAGTTTGTAAGACGTGATATGAAGCTTCAGTTACTTATTTGGCCCTCTTTTCAGGGAAGCCCAAAAACTGTACTTTGAGATCCATCTTTCCAACAACGACCACGCAGGAGATTTGTACAGAACTTCCAGGGGGTGGGGCCAGGCAGACTTCCAAAGTCCATGCACACTGGCAAGGAATAAGGATTCTGGCGTTAAGATTCCAGTTATACAGCAAGAAAATTTATCATGACACAGCTCCCCTTTAACCCCGGCAATTCAGAGGCAGAGGCAGGTGGGTCTGTGAGTTCAGGACCAGCCTGGTCTGTAAGTCCCAGGTCAGACAGAGCTACATAGTGAGATCCTAAACGGGGTTGGCCCTTGTAAAAGAAATGACAACTTTTGCCAACAGTGGCCAGCCAGTGGTGCCTTGCCCGACTGCACTCGAAGCCGGCCCTAAGCGCCCCACCCCTCCACCCCCAGCTACCCTCTAACACCAGGTTTCTGCTGAATCATTTCCCATCACTGATTCTGTGAAATTTTACAACATCTTGAAATTGGTAAGAGTGTGGCTTCATATGCTGCTCCAGATGACATTATAAGGGGCTGGGAATGGATGATGTCTTCTTATCTATCACTAGATAACAAGTGCTGACAGTTTGATATATTCATGAGAATGTGTATGTATACACACGCGTGTATACACAATGTTTAATTTGTGTTTATACAATGTTTTTCTTAAGAGCTTTAAAGAGATGAGTGCCAAGAGCCAGAAGGAAAAACTGACTTATGTTTTATAAGGAAACTCTGCTAGCGTGAATGCTTCGCTGTTTAGGGTGGCATCTGGGGAGCCCAGGAGGACCAGTTTAGCTATGGGTCCCATTGCAGAGAGAAACAAACATCTCGCTGGTCGTTAGCAACAGTGCTCCCTCTAAGCATGGACTATCTGCGTATCTCAGGGAAACGATTTATCCTGATGTCATAGATGAGGGTGCAAAGGAACACAAGTCTCATCCTGTTACAGAGCGCTGCTTCCCACACCCAAGCCTGTTAATCATTAGAAGTAGGAGCACTCCCGGACCCAGAGAACCTGCAGTCAACGTGAAGAAGAAAAAATGTATAGATCCTTCTCAACTCCACATTCGAGTTATCAAGCCTTTTCTGTTTTTACCCCTCCCTTTAACTTTGAACAGGTGAGAGACAGGCTGAACTAATTTTTCACTTTCCTTCTTGGAGGGTGTTTGTTTTGATTTGGACTTTAGATTTGGCCATATCCTTTTCCTTTTACAAGTATTCCCACCTCCTTCCCACCTCACTACCCAATCAAGTTCATCTACCTTCTGTCTCTCATTAATTTAGATAGATAGATAAGATAGATAAGATAGGTAGGTAGGTAGGTAGATGGATAGATACATAGATAGATAGATACATAGGTAGATAGATACATAGATAGATAGATACATAGATACATAGATATAGAGAGATACACACACTTGCTGGGTGTTAGTAGTGCACGCTTTTAGTCCCAGAACTCGGGAGGCAGAGGCAGACGGCTCTCTGAGTTTGAGACCAGCCTGGTCTACAGAGCGAGTTCCAAAGCTACATAGAAAGAAACCTTATCTAAAAAGAACAAAACAAAACAAAAAAAACCCCCATACTCTCCAAATCAAAACAAACACACCACACCGTAACTACCACAACAAAACAGAGAAAACCATGGAATCCATTTTGTTTTGGCTTACTACTCCTGAGCACGGTGTCTGCCCTGGAGTACGGTGAAATACCCAGTGTCAAGCACTTGGAGAAAACTGATTTTCCCTCTTCAAGCAGCCATCAGTTGAAGACAGCTTCTTGGACAGGGGTGTGACTTTGTGTCCCCTTCTCAGCTGCATGGGCTTTTTTAGTAAAGCATGCACCATTGCAATTGAGGTTTGAGAAAAGTAAGGAAGACATGAGGGTTGTTAAACAAGGTAGGCATGAACCTGTTTCTTGGTTCTGACCATCAACTTGGTGCCCAGGGCCAGTGTCTAAAATGGGAGGGGGGGTAGATGAGGTGAGGGACAGAGAAGACCTAATCCGTGCTTTTCAGAATTCAGACTCCAGGGATAGGAAGGAGCAGGCTGTCAACCAGATGCCTGGAGCTCGGTCTACCAGTACTCCAGGGCCACAGGAAGGTGGCACACATAGACTACATTTTTGTAGAATACATTCACTCATTCATTCATTCATTCATTCATTCATTCATTCAATGGATTCCTGACTTCTGGTTCTGGGGATGGATCTCTCTATGTAGCCTGGTTGTGTGCAGCTCCCTGTGTAGACCAGGTTGGCCTTGAACTCAGGATTATCTGCCCACCTCTGCCACCTGAGTAAAGACATGTGACACCGTGCCCAGAACTTGTAGAATTTTTAAATAAATCTCTAGTTCCCCTTATTCACATCTGTTATAGTAATTCCTGAAGCCAAATATAGTTTAAAAATGAAAGAAAAACAAAACAAACATAACCCAGGTCTGCTGATGGTCCAGTGGGTTACAGCAGTTGCTGTCAAACCTTATGACCTGAGTTCAATCCCTGGGACCCATGGGGCAGAAAGAGAGCAGAGCCCTGCCAACGAGCCTCTGAGCTTTACCCAGAAAAATAGTTAATAAATGTGTGTGCGCGTGTACATACACACACACACACACACACACACACACACACACACACACACACACACAGAAGCATGTGCCCAGGCAAGCACTATTTAAACATCCTTCACCATCACTGCAAACAATGCTCAGGCACTGTATTTTCCCCCTAGCAAACAGCAAGTTTGCAACTATGGTGACATTTATATACATACATTCAAAAGCAGTGAGAAAAATCACAACCCAAACCACCCAAAGGTCAACAAATTTCAATAGGAACTTGCTTCACGCAAGACAGAGACACATACTGCTACCTTAAACCTGCAGTGTTTTTATAAAGAACACGGATGACTATCTGAAACCCACATAGTAAGCCGCTACAAAGTCCAAGAAAAAAAAAAATGATTTCACATTAACAATAATTAAACAAGCAATAAGAACAACACTGAGCCAGAGAACTAACAGCTAGTAAATCTCTAGTCTGTTGATTCAATGCTGGTAGATTTATAGTTCCTCCCCGTCCCAGATAACTGGAGGAGTACAGGAGGCTTCCAATTGTATTGCTGTTGTTAACAATACAAGGACTTGTCTGGTAAGAATGTACTGAGATCTAAGCAATTCTGGATCTTTCCTAGATGGAGAGACAAAGTCTCCATCAAGCCTTCCATGGAGGCAAACTATCCAAGTATGGGAGCAGAAGGTATTAATTACCCATCTACCTTTTTCCCCCTTTTCATTTCCACAAGCCACTGGTGGGGGAGGGTCTTCAGCCACCTCCCTTTCCATTCAGGTCAAGACCAAGCAGTCCCCAGACCCTAGGACTGAGACAGTAGACATACTTTCTTGCTGAAACCCATCCTGTAGGTGGAAATTAGAATCTTCTGATGTGTGCATATTCTTTTTCTGGACTTGAACTTCTTCCAGATTCCCCAGAGCCTACTCCAAGGTCCTTCATTCAGCACACGAGAGTGGGTAGACAGACAGATGCACACTGGACAGTTGTCAGTGTGAGGCCTGATCTCCCAGCCAGGATGGCCGCAGTGGCCAGCAGCTAACCAGAGTTGCCTGGGATAATGACAATCAGCCCTGTTGGTGTCGGTGTGTCCCCTTGCATACAGGTTCAGAAATGATGAGAAGGATTTCTGGTAAACCTCCTTTCTATCCCATGCCATTGTAGCGTGCTCTCTCTCACTCTCTGTCTCTCTGTCTCTGTCTCTGTCTCTCTCTCTCTCTCTCTCTCTCTCTCTCTCTCTCTCTCTCTCTCTCTCTCTCTCTCTCTCTCTCTCTCACACACACAAACATCATCACCAGTTGGTTACTGTAATCTCCCTGTGTGCACACTGGACTATAGCAACTAACAGGAACCAGGGTTTTGTTCCAACAGCTTCCCCTGACAAAGCTTCATGGACCACGCTAACACCCTTTTTTGGTTCTAGACATTGAATTTAGAGTCTCCTGCATGCTATGCAAGCTTTCTACCACTGGGCTGTGTTCCCAATCATTTCCACTGATGATTGACACAGGGCCGGGTTCCTGGGCATAACTGAACTCACTCTGTAAGCTCATACAGCTGTTGCACATAAGATCCTCCTCCTCTACCCTTTAATCCCAGCACTGTGGAGGCAGAGGCAGGTGGATCTCTGTGAATTCAAAGCCAGCCTGGTCTATAAGAGCTAGGTCTGGGACAGCTAGGGTTTATACAGAGAAACCCTGTGCAGAAAAAAAAAAAAACTAAAACAAAACAAAAGTCATAAAGGAAAACTCAACTTCGTGCAGCAACGCCATAGCCAGGAATAAAGGAGAGTGGCTGTCGGAGGTAGCTTGTCCACTCCAGCTGCCCCTCCTGTGGTGAGGCGGGGTGGGGAGTGAAGCAGCCCTCAGGCAACGACTAAGACACTGTCTGTGGACAGGACACTGCCAGGCACCATCCAGAGACACTGGGTGTGGCATTAGCACAGTCCTGGACCTCGTGATACACAACCGCAAAGGGAAGTCCAGAGGACGTGCACTCGCGCCATCTGGAAGAGGCCTCAGCAAGCCCGCCAGCCCTCTAGGGGTGTCTAACAGAAACGGTTGGTTAACTTTTCTTTAGTCCCATGCTTCCCAAGATTATCCAGGCTATCGGTGAGTGCCAGCCCGGCCCAATGCCTTGTTTCCCAGGGAAGTTTAGGAAAGCCTGCTTTCGGTAAAGGTGCGCTCACAGCAGGGAGTAAATCTGAATGACTCAGAGTTTGATGGATAAGGCTGGCAGAGTATGCAAATATCCAACATCACTGTTCAGAAACACATATTCCAATCACTTATTACAGGCCAGTGCCTCCAATTCCAGCTCTCCAAAGTCTTAGCCTCGAGTTCAGCCTGGGCTACATGGAGAGACCCTTTCTTCAAACCTCTGCATGAAAGCTGAGTTATCTTAGTGGTCAAGAGCTCTGGCCTGGGTTCAGTTCCCAGCACCCACGTGGCGGCTCAACCCCATCTCTAACTCAGTTCTAGGGGTTCTTGGAGCCCTTTGCTGCCTTCCTGACTAAGCACGGGCAAAATGTCTATACACTTAAGTAATTGTTAAAATTCACACATGAGGAGCTGGAGAGATGGCTCAGCACTTAAGAACACTGGCTGTTCTTCCAGAGGGACCCGGCTTCAATTCCGTGTGTGCTTCAATTACATGACGGCTAACGACTGTCGGTAATTGTACAAGATTCCATTCCCTCTTTTGGTGTGAAGACACTATATTTATATATATGGGCAAACACTCATATACTTAATTTTAAAAATTTATAAAAGGTAGGGAACTAGTTAACCTAAAACCAGTATTATGTCATATTGTAAACAAATTCCCAATCAGCAATAAGAACTAAACAGTATATTCTGAGTACCCTGAAGACTTCTTAAATACCTGACCTGGTCTGGTGTCCTCGCCCTAGAGTTTCTTTGTGTGGCTCTGGCTGTCCTGCAACTGGATTTGTAGACCAGGCCGGCCTTAACCCTGCTGGGATTAAAGGCATGGACCACCTGGTCCGGCTTAGTGACTGGGTTCTTATGTCAAGAATGGAAGAAACAATACCTGGTCTTACCAACTATTGAATCCATGGCCAGGGAGTTCTTTTGACAAAGAACCCAGCAGAGCTGACTCCAGCTGTGCTTAGTCAGTGTTTACCTCACATGAGATGCATGTACCCGGGGGGAGCCTCGGCCGAGAGAAACAGACCCCCTGGACGGACCTGTGGGCAGGCCTGTGGTGCATTTTCCAGCCCTGGCTGGTAAGATGACAGGCTAAGAAAGCCTTGAGGAGCAAGCTGCAAGTACAACCCCATTCTCCCACAGCCTCTGCTCAAGTTCCCGCCTCCAGGGAATCTGCCTTGAGTTCCTGCCCTGGTTTCCTTACATGGTGGACTAAAAGCTGAAATAAACTCTTTCTTCCCCCAAGTTGCTTGAAAACAGTAATTTTCATTTTTAACTGAAATAGAACTCCCTTTCCCTTTTCCTTTATTCTCTCCAGCTATTATTCCCAGATACCCTGCCTTGATTCCCTCTCATGAAGCACACTCAGATTGACAGCCTTTTCTTCTTTTTCATTATACTCATGTATGTGTGCACACACAGAGACACCAGACAAAACACCTGGTCCATCTTTGGGGTCTGTGCGGATATGTTTTCGTGGCTGACTGTAATGTATTGGATAACCAATCCCGGGGCTGATCTCAAGTCAGGCTAATTCTCATACTCCAAGCAGATCTTTGTCTAAATGTGGGATCCTGTGAAAATTTCCCTCTTCCACATTCACATTCATTTAGATTGTCACTGTTCAAAAACAAAACAAACAAACAAACCAAAAACAACAACAACAACAAAAAAAATTGGACACAATTTGAAGATCAATAGATCATGGGGACATAGTCCCAATATCAATGCCATCTTACCTACATTTATGGCTCAGGGAACACCGGAGAAGGAGAGTTAGAAACGTTGTAAGAGCCAGAATATCATTAGATTGTCAGCAGTCTGCGTTGAAACACTCTAGAAATGCTGCACAAACCCAAGCTGCCGTTGGCCATGGTGCTTTTTTCACAGCAACAGAAATTCTCAGAAGACTATGCATTTTCTGTTGGCTTCCTTACAATGTCAAGAAAGGATTTGTGACTATGGTGACATCTTCATAATCAGGAAATGAAGTTATGTCTGTAGTTCTCCCTTCCAATGATGTGACCGTCTTAACAATAACCATGCCACCGAACAGGGAAGAGGTGATACGCCCATCATTTAGCATCTTAGATTAAGACTTGAATGGGAGAAGGCTCTGACTGTTCCATTCTCGGTGAAACAAGAAAAATACATTTGAGGTCCTTGAGATGACAAGGCAGGAGATACTCTTCTACAGAGCATACTGTGCCCTCTACAGTCACTTAATAATTGTCCTTTCTAGAATGCGTTTCAGTCTTTCCAAAAAAAAAAAAAAAAAAAAAAAAAGTGTTTAGAGGATAATATGTCCTTGGTCTTTTTGGCTGGCTCCTTCAATAAGGCAGTTAGCCAAAAAAAAAAAAAAAAAAAAAAGGGGGGGGGCAGCAAAAATACCCCAGTGGCCTAAATACCTCTTGCCAAAAACACAACTAAAATTAGGACACAAATGAAGCCACTGTCCCTAGGGATTATTCGATGATGGGAATTCTCTGGGCACAAAATTTCCTAGGAGAATTTTTCTTCCAAGTCCCCCAGGAATACACAACAGGCCTGGTCCCCTCACAGTATTCAAATTCCTTTTTCGGATCACCCCAGTGCCGAATGTAGGTTTGCTCTGTGTCTTCACAGACCCTCAGAGATGGGGTTCACAGAAGAGCCTGGCGTGGGATAGAGCTCCAGGGTGGGAAGTGTGACCTCAGGTGCAGAGAAGGTCGTTTCTGGATAAAACAAGCAGCCTCTGCTTCATTTCCAACAGTGTGTATCTGGGAATGTCTTCCCCAGTGCTGTAAACACAGCATGCTAGTGCTAAACAGTTCCCACCAAAAGCCCCTGTCACTGGCAGCGTGAATGAATGGCAGCCCCTAGCACTTACCCCTCAGACCGAGAGTTGACCCACCCTGGTCCTAGCTCTAGGCTCACCGTTTAGGCTTAACTAGACTTTGCTTGCTCAAGACTGAAAGGACCCAGTTAATGACCTTTGAGACAATGATTTCATTTCGCAGAAGAAATTCAAATTCTGGAATTTGAAGTGCAATGATGACAGGTGTCAGAAACAGCAGAGGAGCCCAGGCATCCCACCCCGGTGAAATTTAACTACACTAGTCACAGAGAAATTAAGAGCAGCTGCTTGCTTTTAGCCTTAAAACTCTGTTAACGCGACGCATGCCTGATCCCAGCACTTGGGAGGCAGAGGCAGGCAAATCTCAGTGAGTTTGAGGCCAGCCTGGTCTATGAATCTAGTACCAGGATAGGCAGGGCTACACAGAGAAACCCTGTCTCTATGTCAGAGACTCCTGGGTCTGGTCCTTATCTGATGAGACCTTTGGGGGGGCAGGACTTGATGGAAAGACATCAATATCCCTTGAAGGGGTTGTTCAGATATGCCCCCCATTATCACAGGTGAATTAACCTCCTCTGCTGTGAGCGCCCATCTTTCTATGTACCATCACCCTGTAACGGTCCAAAAGTGAGTAAGCTCGACCTTAATTCTAGGCTCTGACACACGAGCCAAAATAAATGGTTCTTCTGATAAGTGTACTGTTACCAGGCATTTTGTTACAGTAATAGAAGGCTGACCATAAATGGCCCAAGTTACCTCCAACAAGGAAATATATTGACAGTGATATAATTTCTCTATTTCAAATGTAGAGATATTTATGACCTGGGAAATAGAGACCTTTGGAAAGTTGCAAAAACAAGACACCCAAAACACAGAGGTTCCCATGCTCTCCCTGGAACCCCCCGGGGCGGGGGTGGGGTGGGGAGATTGTGAAGGTAAGCTGCTGAGGATGGAGAGGTGATGTTTGCTTGATCCCACGGGGAAGTCTGGCTTTATGCTCTGAAGGGGAAGGGGGTGCTCCTTGGAAAGACAGAATAGAAATGCAGAAACCGCCTGAGGTAGAAGTTAAGACAGTGTAAAAATCCAAAACTGAAGTCTGTGCTTACACAACAAAGAGCTCCCTAGTTCTCGCATCCATATTTCTGGGCACATAGAACTTACTTTGACCGCAGCAGCTTACAAAGGCCAGCATAAGAAAGAGAATGGGATTTTCACGGTCATGATAGACTGGGCAGCACTGTGCCAGCAGCCTATAAGAAACACTGGCCCCACCGCTTCACTGAGGAGCCCGGATTCTTGGTCTCCGTGATATATGAATAAACATGGCCCCCATAGGCGCACATACTGGAATGTCTACTCACCAGCGAGTGGCACTATTTAAAAGGATTAGAATGATTTAGGAGACGTGTGGCCTTGTTGGAGGAACTATGTTTGTTAGTACAATGGCCTGCCCTTGGGGTTCAGACAGGGTAGCCCTCAGGGGCAGCCATTGAAGGCACTACCTGTGCACATTCACTAGGGTCCCTTTTAAAGGGGCCCTGCCACCTCTCATCTCTCTCTCTCTCCTCTGCCTGTCTCTGTCTCCCTCCCCCATGTCTCTTTCCTCTAAGCAAATCCCCAGTTAAATGCTTTCTTTTATAGGACACCTTGGCTGTGATATCTCTTCAGTGACTAAGACAATCCCCTGCTAAGTCTTCACGGGAAGAGCCCAGCCTCTCAATTGCAGAAGAGCTATCTATAGATAAACTTAGCGGCTATGCCCAACTGGTGTCCCATTTAACGATCTAAACCTCCACTAAAGGGCCTAGACATGAACTAAAGCAGGGTCACCATCAACATGAGCACACAGCTCAGCAATACGGTTCCTCGTGTTGTGGTGACCTCCAACAAGAACATTATTTTTGTAGCTACTTCATAGCTGCAATTTTGCTACTGTTAGGAATCCTAATGTAAATATCTGGAATACAGGGTGTCTAATATTCAACCCCCGTTGGGGGCTGCAACCCACAGGTTGAGAACCACTGTCTTAAGATGTAATTGAAACAATATGAAAATAGAGATCAGGGTAAACACGCATACTTTCTTCACACAGGTACAGAAGAGCTAGGCATGATGTAGCGAAATCTGACTCTAAAGTCACTTCCCTGGGCATGTACAGGAGCTTCCTTTAACGGGCAAGAGTAAGACACTGATTGAGACTTATCATTCTAGTGGCTTGAAGGCAGAGTCTGGTAAGGAGCAAATGGCAACACCCTCCTCAGTGGGGCCATCTGCCTGAACAAAGGTAGTGTAGGCGAAGCACGGAGACTTGGAATCTTAGATATCAAAGATATTCTTCACCTTCAAGCTAGGTGGACGCAGGCACGCACGCACGCACGCACGCACGCACGCACTCTAAATGAAAACTACAGGACTCTTTGCTCGGTGTTCTGATGACCAAGGACTAAGAGGCGGTTTTCCTATCTGACATGAGAAGTGGCATCTTTCAGAAAGATCAACACTATGCATAGGAGAAAGACAACCTATTATGCTAAACCCTTTCCTCCAAGAGCTTCCTAAACAAGGAGGGGATCCTAATGTGGGAGACAGACAGGCTGCCTAAATGAGGGTGAGAGCATCCTCCCGGATAGCATCCTCAGGCTAATAGCTATCGTCTCCATTCACACACCATCCAACCAGTTCAAGGAGCAGAGTACCAATGAGCCCTCGGATCAATATGGTGAAGCATGGAGATTGATCTCATCCTGGAGTGAGTGCATTGACGAGCTCCTCTGCCTGACCTTTGCTCCCTGGTACAAATTAGACTCTCCCACAAACCGCAGTCATGCACGGGGACCCTCAGCGTTTGCTTGCTTTTAATAAAGCACACTGCAGGCCAACCTCAAGATGACCACAGAAAATACACCCTGCCTTTACAGAGACGAGGTGGCCATGAAGGATATGTCCACAGTTATGATGTCATAAATGCATAAAATAAAGTTATTGTTCTAAGAGTATTTTTTCCATTTTTGTTATTACAGGTGCTATATATGTCTGGGCAGGCAGGGAAAGTCCTACTTGACTTAATTCTCCCTTAAAACTTTAGGGAGATCCAGCGATGCTTCTCAGCAGGGTGGTGGAGGTAGGGCTGGGTCCTAGCACTCAGGACGTAGAGGCAGGCATATTTCTTGAGTTTGAGGCCAGCCTGGTCTGCACAGCAAGTTTCAGGACAGCCAGGCTACAAAAAGAAAACTTGTCTCAAAAACAAAGTCTGTGTTCTCAGAGCCTAATATACCTACAGTGCATCTCCAGACTTCACGGTGACTCAGTAGAACTCTGTATATTATATTAAAGTGAGGAACCCATCAGTGCTGATGGTTGATGCACCACACTTTGAATGAAAATCTGTAGGAAGCTACGTCATCTCACATGCTGGGGTGTTCATACACTGACATCTGAGGCACAGGAATATAGATGCAGGTCATTTGCTCCAACAGTTGAGGGTGGCCACTGTGGGAACAGATAGTGGATAACAAACCCAGGCTTTGCAAGGGGTAAGGGAATCGGTGTGAAGTTGGACAGACATCATAGGCAACTGAGCCTTTTCCCACTTCTGGAAAGTTCCAAGTAACATCGAAGCATGGCCCCCATATGTTGTTGTGAGGGTTCATTGAGCTAATGTGTGAATAGGACTGGAGACAAAATTTAGGCTCAATATACCACCTTTTCCCCATGATCCCTAGCTCAATCAAGTAAGGCAGAGGAAGGCCTATTTAAAAATCACTGTCAAAACAATTCCAGACTTTCCTTTGGATATGCTCTCCTTGATTAATTCTCTTACCTATCCTGGTAGTTAATCAGAAAGAAACTCTAGCTGTCAGAGAAACGCAGACAGACTCTTCAGCTACGTAAGTCCAATGGCTGAGGACAAGGTGGCACCAGGCAGAGGATGGGAATATGCTGAGATCTTCAGAGATCCTATCACACTCCTGTGCGTGTGTGTGTGTGTGTGTGTGTGTGTGTGCGCGCGTGCGTGTGGTCTGTACTGGGGAAGGGATGCTAGATGGATCACTGAGAGATCCTGTGCCTTAATACCTAGCGTCCTACACAAATAGCCATGCTATCCTTCATACTTCATAACCAGCGCCTCCCTGGCCAGGAGTGCAGACAAAGTGACTTGAAAACACTGGAGCTAGACCTGGTGAAGTGCACCCATAATCTCATCTCAGAAGATGGGAGTGCAATGATCACAACCAACTGAAGGCCAGCCCAGGCACCATAGGTAGACTCCATCTTAGAACCTCAAATGGAAACTGGCAATAACATTCAGTGTATGACATGAACAACGCCCTAGGTTCCATCCAGTTATTAAAAATTAAAAAAAAAAAACCCAAGACAGACAGATAGACAGACAGAAAAAAAAAGGTAAAAATTCTATTTGCGGTTGGTATCAAAGTTTCTCAGACGTTATCACAGAGTGATGATATTTAAAACAGTAGTTGTTTTTTTTTTTTTTTTTTTTTTTCAGTCTACTCAGAGAGCACAAGAGGTTAAAACTATTCTCCCAATGACACCAAAGATGTCATTTGCCCTCTCGACTCTCCTGACCCTCCACCTCTTTGAGTACCTGGAGGCTGCAGATGTAATGACATCATCACTCTGGTGGCAAATGCAATGTGTGCTTTGGGGATTCTCTGTTTTTAAGTCTTAATGCATTGATTTGATAGTCATAACTGACACAGCCGTGGGGTGTAGCTCAGCTGTACAGCAAGTACTTGGCATGTGGAAGACGAGAGTTCCTTCCCCAGACCCACCGAAAAGGGGGAAATTATTTTTGATTCCTAGAATGCTGAGCATCCTGAGATTAAACAGGACCCCTACTTGTTTTAAATCCATCTCAATCATTTCCATAACATCATAGATGAATACAAGAGACTACTATGTTCAAAACTCTTAAGGGCTTGAGTTAAGGGACAGATGGTGGTGAGCAGGGGTTGGGGACAGATGTGTGAGGTTGGGGGAAGGATGCAATGACAACGCTGAGATGGTTTGCCTTGGTTGTCAGCTTTGGTCTGGGGGATGGATGGGCTGAGAGAGTATTGGGTGTTTTGAGGTTTTTCTGTGTGTGCAATGGAACACTTGAGAAGGTATGATCAAATTCCAAAAGCAGAGCTAAATGCATGGAATATGGAACGCAGACATGCTCAACAGCTGAGAGTCTAGCCAACAATCCCAAAGCCTACAGTGGTAGCTAAGAGATGGAGGCTGCTCAATAAAGCCCCTCCAGCTACTTCTGAGACTAAAAATTTTCTTTGTTTGTATGTCCCCAATTTTAACCCAGGTCAGGGTTACAGAAAAAGGAAAGGAAAAAAAAAAAGACTAGTTTGCTTCGATGTGACCCTCCTTTACGGGACTTCTATTATTGAACACACTTGCCATATTGTAAGGTAATTAGTGAGCTTTTTCAGTCCTAAAAAAGTTTCCGGAACTCATTCTCTCCCCGCCCGCATACCTTTCCATTAATAATAGGCTTAATTATTTGGCATAAATAAGACTTGTTTGGCATGCTAATAAAAGAAAGGCTACAAGGCTCTCGATAATAAT
The DNA here is from genome assembly GCA_030556225.1 of Cricetiscus sungorus. Lineage (NCBI taxonomy): Eukaryota > Metazoa > Chordata > Mammalia > Rodentia > Cricetidae > Cricetiscus > Cricetiscus sungorus. Next base: position 4,612,437 of record JANBXA010000367.1, on the reverse strand, counting down.
AATAAATGAATCGTATTGTGCTTGGTGGCTCTTTGGTTTTCTCCCCCACTTCCGAAGCAAGGTTATGTGTGTTCACTGCTGCTTAGGTAGACAGATACACACAGTGCTCCTGAGTAAAAACCCCATCCCCTCCACCCCCTCCTTACAGCAAGCCCCTAGAGGAACCGGACAGTCACCTACTCACATTGTCTCAGAATTCTGCTAAACTCTGCACACAAATAGGTGTCGTGTGTGGGGTTTTGCACCCAGTTTCCAAATCCGGTGCCCTCTGGTATATCAGAAGAGACTGGGCTGTGCCCAGCGCCTTGAGCCAACAACAAGCGTTCCCTTGAGGAGCTCCAACAGCAGAGGGCCCTTTTGGGCTTGCGTGACATTGACCTTCCTTGAATATATACTATCTACCAGGAACTTGACTTGTGTGAAGTCATTTAATCCTCAATAAGATCTCGGAAAGAGGTTGACAGCATGTTTTATAGCCGAAGAAACAACCTGCAAACAGCTAAGTTAATAACGTGCAACTAGGAAGGGAGTGTGGCCACTACCCCCCCCCCCCGTCCACCCCCCAAGGACTACCACTACAACTAGGCAGAAGCCATTGTTACTGAGTGGAGACGCTATCTAGGGTCCTCCTGGGGCCACTCCGGGTCCCCTGCCCGACTTTCATCTCTCTGAATGAGTCCTGTGATGGAACTTTTTATCACATACTGATTACCATTTAGTAGCACTCAGCCATATAGTTATTTTGTACCTAGAAAACCTGGTCTCCCAATGTAAGCAAACTTATATCTCACAGATACAGCTAGAATGCACTCTACCCAGAACTGCATATTTTTTTTTACACTAGAAATGTTTATTGCTTGTGTTATCGACTAAATTAAGAGCACTAACTAAGAAGAAATTAGTGCACTGTTAATGAACTTGCATAATATAACTTGCTATTTGAGAAACATAGTAGACAATTCTGAGGATTACCCAAGACAGAATTTTCTCTGAAATCCTTGGTAATGAGAAAATATTCTTAGAGTCTACCCACTTTAAAACACACTGTCAAGGTGGTGCGGTGGGGTAAGGTGCTTATCCCCAAGAATGGCAACCCTAGATCAATTTGCAAACCTTACATAGCATCTGGGTACGTGCACCATGCCGCACGTGCCCACATACATGCACCATGAATAAAAACGTATGATAAAACATGGAAAATAAAACCACCCCCATTGTCTAGTTTCCTATCTCTATCGTTTTATGATCAGTTCACTTTAAGTCATAAACTAGGTATTCATAGCTGAGGGTGGTGGTGAACGCCTTAGTCTCACAGGCACACAGCACGCCTTAGTCTAGGGAGGCAAAGGCAGGCAGAGCTCTGAGTTCCAGGACAGCAAAAGCCACACAGAGGAAAACCTGTCGCAAACAACAACGACAACATTTTTTGTTTATCATTAAACAAAAATGAGAGCTAGGTAAATGGGTTAGTGGGTAAAATTCTTGCCTTGAAAAGCTACCTGACAACTTGAGTTGCCAACATGTAAAATATTATCATTTTTTTTTAAAGGAGCTGGATGCAGTTGCAGACATTTATAATCCCACTATCGTAAAGTGAGATGGCTCAGCCAGCTAATGAGAAAGAGAGCCCTGCCTCAACAAGTTAGAAGGGAACCCACTCTTGAAAGTTGCCCTGTCACACCCATGTCACATGCATACGCCCGCACACACACTTAATATCTCCTTGCAGCATTATTGTTTATTTTTCCCTTTGACACCATGACCTTCAGAAGACAACACTAACACCAGCCACAGAGGCCCATGCCTGACATTCCAGCTCTTGAGAGGCTGGGATAACAGGAGCAGCCTGGGCTACACCTCAAGCAGGAAGACCCTGTCACCCAACTAAGAAATAAACAAACAAATACTAACCAACCAATCAACCCCTGAGCATGGATGGGTGGGAAAAGCTTCAACTCCTCAGACATCACAGTGGGACCTCACACGGTGACATAAGGGTGAGCAGAGAAAGCAGGAACACCCAGAGCCTTGGTTAGGCCGTTTGCTAACTTAGAAAAGGGTTAAATCCCATTAGCACAGTTTTCCAAAAGACTTCCAGTTGCTGACACAGATGAAATGTGCTTCTTCAAAGCGAGTATGCTGTCTAGGCTTTACCTGTACAACTTCTAAGCTCTAGAACATTTCCCGAACACAACTGATGCTGGATCTTTATTAAATGAAAGAAGGAACCCAATGAATAAATGCCTATAATTCCATCATTTGGAAGGCAGACGCTGCAAGACTGAACAGTTGAGGCCAGCCTTGAATATCCAGCCAGTTAGAGACAAGCTTGGATTAAATAAAACACCATCTCAAAACAAAACATCAGGTAAACAAATGAAAAAAAAAAAAAAAAAAGGAATATCTGGTCAACCCTATGATTATTAAACAATGACACAAATGGAAATGGCACTGTTGATTTGTGATACACAGCCCTGTCTTTCCAAATCCAGCAGCAACTGAGGCCTTTGGAATCCTAGCTATGTATGAAGAGTTTTTTCTTATTTCATCATTTGAATTGGTGAAAACTCTACAGACCCTCTAATATTTAACTTCTACATTACTTCAGAGAGGTCAAATGAATGATGTATATAGAATTACTCAGTGGTACACGCCTTTATTCCCAGCACTTGGAAGGCAGAGGCTGGTAGATCTATCTCTGAGATTGAGGTCAGCCTGGTTTGTAGCGAGGTCTAGGATAACCAGGGCAACACAGACACAACCTGGTTTCAAGAAGAGAATCACCAGTGAGAGCATTTGCCAATAAGAACAGGCAACTGCAACTGATTTTTCGGGATACAATGAATTGGTTTGAATTTCAAAAATGCGCTAAGTTGAACTATGTGAGTCTTTTGAAGTGTTTCCTTATTTTGTTCATGCTGTATCTACCAGTAAATCAACAAATGTGCAATTACTTTCAAAACGCTACTGAGGTTGAAATACTAATTCTATGTTCATAGACTATCTGAAATCTATTGTCTCATGTGAAGTATTAGAAGTATCAGGTCTAATAAGCTGAACCTACAAACTGGTACAAAAAATGACCTCTTGCCTAAATAAATATTCACTTTATATATATATATAAAACTTTAAAAACCAGTATTCCAAAATTCCCAAATCTTCTAAGCTTAAATTCTTAAGTGGTGTAGGCACATGTTAGATGGGTCATCCCAATCCAACAATAAACAAATTACTCTCAGCTTGCATGCCTTTTAAGATTAAAAACCCACTAAAGGAGCTAAGGCACCCCTTTAATCCCAGTACTCAGGAAATGGAGACAGGCAGACGTCTGAGTTCAAGGCCAGCCTGGTCTATATGTAGAGTGAATTTCAGGACAGCCAGGTCTACACCCGAGACTCGAAAAAACAAAGGCACCACTATAAGGATGGTAAGATAGCTCAGCGCCTAAAGGTATGCGCCACTAAAACTGACGTCCCTAGGCCCTGCGAGGTGGGAAAAGAGAATCAATTTCAGTAAGTTATCTGGACCTCCAGGCTCAAACCATAGCATGAGCTTTACCTTACCTTTTAAAATAGCTATTTACCCTGCATATGTGTACGTACACACACAAATATATATGTGTGTATACATATACATACATACATACATACATACATACATATATATATATATATATATATATCTCCTTGTATACATATACGGCAACTTGAAAAAAATAAGGCTAAACAAAAACATAATTGATATGGCAGAGCTCTTACCCTGTATATATGAGGTCCTGGGTTCAAGCACTAGTACTGCAATAATAACATTTTTAAAAGCAAAAGGAAGTCCATTAATAATTTAAATGAGGGGCTTTTTAGGTGTGTAGTCAGTGTTTTGAGGGGTTATGTCAAGAACACGACAGCCCATGGCAAAAGCCTGACGGGACTAATCAATTATTCAGATCAACATTAGATGCCTATTATACACAGAAACATGGGAATTATGTCTCCCTGAAGTAATGTGCTAAAACCATGAGCGTAAAACACTCTACTGTAAAATGGGAAGCCAAAGTAGCTGTGTTGTGTAAGGCCCTCCAAACAATGACTGTGCTTGAATGCACGGTAGACGCCTCTCCCCCTCCCCCAGTTTGGTTCCTTTTGGTATCTGGTGAGCAAGAGTTGGAGGGACATCATATTCACTGTGTGGGATGAGACCTTGATTCTCTTGCTTTTGGTTTTTAGAGACAGGGTTTCTCTTTGTAGCTTTGGAGGCTGTCCTGTAGGTCCACTCTGTAGACCAGACTGGCCTTGAACTCACAGAGATCCTCCTGTCTCTGCCTCCCAAGTGCTGGGATTAAAAGTGTGCGCTACCACCGCCTGGCTGAACTTCTGATGCTCTTGTTTTCATCTCCCAAGTGTTTGCGGGGCTCCTGTGTGCAAGGCAAGCACTCTTACTATACTCCCAGACATGTCATATACATTATACGATTATATGTGCTGGTATACAGCACCCAATGTGATGCTTAAATCACCACTAAGCAAAGCATCTTTGTTCTTCAAAGAAGTTTCAAAGTTATACCATATACCCAAATACGTTAATTTTTGGAATGTAAACACCCATTGTTTAAAAAGCTCTTGTCAGCCAGGCATGGTCATGCAAGTGCAAGCCTTTACAGGAGGCAGAAGAGTTTAAAGCTATGTGTTCTTTAAAAAAAAAAAAAAAGTTCCAAGGACTACACAGTGGGACCCCGTCCGTCACAAGGAAAGTGCATGTTGTAACCTATTCAGTGTGTTCAGCATCTTTCTCCTAATCCAAGCAATTTTTCCAGACAAATGAAAACAAAAGTTTCCTTCTATAAACACACACTTTGGGGGAGCCTGTCATATATGTACTGTTCTTTTCCTCCAATGAGAACTCTCTGGAAAGAAAAGAAAAGGGGGGGGGGGGAGAAGCCAACCAATTCTTCAATAGATTCAAGCCATAGGAAAACCAGTAATAGATGGAACCAGATACCTGCTGACAAATCCCACTGCCACTGTGGTGACCCCCAGGTAGTCAAGATTTAATTAAGGGGCATAATTAAGTCAGTGGAACAGAACACTAATGAGTGTTTTTTTAATATGGGTAATTACGTGTAAAAATACCAAGTGTGATGGAGACCTAAATATATCATTAACTGAACAGTATAGAATAACAAACAGACTGTGAAGTATGCCTAGTCCATTGCTGTTAGAGACAAGAAGGCCCACTAGGCCTCAGGTCGAATAAAAATCAGGCAAGTTTATGTTGGCTTCATGCTGGGTGCATTTGTTATTCTAATTTTGCAGTAATAAGCAGCTATGTGTATTAAGAACTCATTTTTCAGTGAAGATTCCATTGGCTTTGACATCCTTTTGCATTTAGCATTTTGTCTCAACTGCAAATGAGCAATTAAGAGGCTGTTTGCAACTGCCTGCGTCCTATGGATCAGCTTATGGAGGTGTCCATCTGAGCTAGCAGAAATGACAGATGTAGGGACAGTGGCGTTACTAACGCTCCACGGACTTCTTCTGTTTAATCTCTGCCAGAGGAGTACTTAACCCACAGGACTAGAATCTACTGATGGAAAGAAATACCATTTGGGACAGTGAATATGGGTGAGATGAAATCAATAATTTTTCAAACAAGCAAAACAAGCCTTTATGTCATTAGCCAAAAATAGGCTAGCATAAGCATGGGATTCGATGAGACTGGAAATCATGGGTTTCTGCTTGAGAATGTTATCTGAGGTACTTTGAGTTGGTGGCCTGAAGTCCCCAGCAAGCAGCCTTTTAGGCACGTACCCAAGCAACAAGTAGGAGCATAGACTCTTGGCAACCCGCACCCTTGGTCCAACTCTATACAATTTGGGATTAGGAATCTTTCATTTAAAACCTATTCCATTTCGTCCCTGACACTCTAAGCATGCCTTTCCTGCCTTCCGGCTTCTGAGCTAACTTCTACTTGGCAATGTTCCAGAGAAAAAGAAAAGGACATCTTCATTACTAAATAAAAGAAGCCAATAGCCAGATGCTGCCTCCTTCTGCTAAGAATTGGACCTGAGGGTTGTTGTCCGACCCCATCTACCCCAGAGCGTAGTGATGGAGTCAGAGCCCAGAGCATGCTGGGAATCTTGCTCCCTCTGAGTTGCTTCCATAGCCCCAGTCTTGATTTTATACAAATAGGCTTCATGTGAAGTATTGGTGGCGCTGGAGAGATGGCCCAGCTGTTATAGGCTAGACTCCCAACCAAAAATAATAATAAAGTATTGATAATTTGATGTGGGGCAGTCCCACACATCCAAGGATCAATACAAATTGCTACTCATTACTGGACTTGTCTAATGCTACCTCTTACAGAAAAGCCCCGGTGAGCCCTTAATGACAATGGGAAAAGGGAAGTTTTGTTTTTCCATGACAAGAATTTGTTGATGACAAAGCTGTTGGGAATAAAAAAAGCTTCTGGAGTAGAATTCGGATACCTCAACACGGTGGTGTGGGAACTCACCAGACACAAGGGCAGTATAGCACGAAAAGAAAACCAGCTTTTGTTTAGATAGTGAGTTTATGGATCTCATTTTCCCTTAATGCTGGCCATAAAAACAAGCATTATCTCAGGGAAGGCTGGTATAGCAGTTATCAAGCATTGTAAAGGCAAAGCCTTCCTATGTACACACCCCAAAGCAGGTTAATAATTAATCTCAAAATACTATAAATTGAAGCCTATTAGAATGCCAAATATTTTCATGAATATTAACCCTGTGAGGCTGAGGCTTCATTATTATTTCTGTAGCATGGTTTGAGACGCGGGTTAAATCTGTCTCCATTCACCTAGTGACCACCTCGATTCATTTGTGTAGCGTTTCAGCTATTAGACATATGTGGGGAGAACTCTGCGCGGTGGTTGCTTTATTAGGAAAATTAATCATCCTTTCCCATCTGTCCCCTCCTTCTTCCAAAGCACCTTGAAGGTTTCGAAAGCATTTTTTATTTTAAAAAGAAAAAGCCATTGGTTCGGATCATGGGGGGGGGGCGATGCTATATAGTCTTTCTGACTGGTGCCTACTTTTAAGCAAGCTCAACTTTTGGAATCTAAGAGGCAGACTTTTAGACAGAGCCGATCTTATGAGACCCATCCTCATGCTGGGTCCTCTCTCCTCAAGGCCACCCTTATCAAGTTGTGTATGGACAAACAGAACTGTCATCTTTTCACAGGGTGCTCGCCTTACACTTTACAAGGAAGCAACTGCTAAAGTAACAACAGAATCCCAACACCCCGCCTGCCAAGGAGCTTGCACTTGCCTGGTCCTTAAAGGCGAGGAGAGGTTGGAGGGCTCAGCAAAATTTTTATGTAGGGGAGCAGGCCCAAGGAAAACTCAGACGCCATAACCAATTGTGGACAGAGGATCATCTATCAGGAGACAGACGCAGGAACTCCGGAGTGCCTCTCCTCAAATGAAATAATATATCTTTGAAAGCCAATGCCCGTTTTAGGCCCGAGGCCCATATATCAAGCCTGAGAGGCTTGTGGAATCACTCCAGGGCCATTAACCTTGCACCTGTCTCCCCTCGTCCTTCAGGATGAGCCCCTGCCCTTGCTTTTACTCCCGTCCCCTGTTCATCTTCCGACAGAGTGTAAATGTAAAACAGCGGGCCTGTGAAATAACTCAAAGGCAATGGAGCAGGGTTACGGTTACAAATCTCTGCCACTGGCACCGTGGCGTATGCAGGCAGTTTGTCACACACGAGCCAGGTGACCTCTGTGACATAACAGAGAAAAATATCAGCCGGGATCAAAGATGGGATTCGGAGCGTTCCAAGTAGCCGCACCCCACACACTGAGCAGGTGGGCTACCTGATGTCCAAGGACGCCCCCTGTGCCAACAATATTTTGCTGCAGGGGAACTGGAGAGGTGGGACAGGGGGTTCCCTAATTGAAATCATTTCTGTCAAGTAGAACCAAGGCCCTCCTGGATTAGCATCTCTGCTCTCTTGATTGCTCATGGTGGTCGCTGCAGAAGCTGGCCCTAGGCGGACACCAGACCTTCCATTTACCCTTAGGGAGCTCACACAATGTGCAATGTGTTTAGGAAAAAAAAAAAGTGCCAGCCCGTTCTTAAAGACTTCCTTAGCTTGAGTACTTAAACCCAGTTAGACCTCGAGAGAAAGTTTTAGTGCCCACCTCTATTCACGCTGTTCGCGGAAATTTGTCACCAAGTCAGGTTGGGCACATACACTATATATCTATCGTGCCTAATAGTGTTAAAAGTGATAGTAACTAAAGGGTGTAGAAGAATGTGTGAGCTCACTTTTAAAAGTCTAGACTGTTCTCCAAATAAAATTAAAATTTAGGGAAATGTAGAATTGCCTAAGACTGGCTTTAAAAAACAACAACAACAACAATAAAATAACCAGAGTTATATATCAGAAGGAAATCATCAGTCTACATATCTCAAATGAGTTAATATTAATTTTCAGTTTGCACTCATTAAATTATGAGTTTCTCCGGTCATTTGTTAGTAAAGCAATGCCTGTTGGGTACGGAAAATGAAAGATTCTTAGACTAGTTCGCCCTGGGGCCATTGTCATTGGGGAGAACAGCTCCCTGCCATTTCCTTCCAAACGAGCAATGGTTACAACATGGGGTAGTTAGTTCCGCGGTCAAGAGGCCAGGCACATACTGGCCATCCCAGGCACTCATGCAGAGCAGCTTACAACTACCCGTAACTCAGCTTCAAGAGGTTCAAGCCCTCTACTGCCTGCTGTGGGGACGGCCTGCACACCATGCCGTTTACCACCAGCACCCCAAGAGAGACAGAGACAGAAAATTTAAAAAATCTCGATATGAAAACAGAAACTGATTATAGCACTCTTTCCTGCTATGACCACAAGGAAGGATTCCAGCTGTGGGGGGGGGAGAGAGAGAGAGAGAGAGAGAGAGAGAGAGAGAGAGAGAGAGAGATGGAGGGAGGGAGGGAGGGAGGGAGGGAGGAGAGAGAGAGGGGAGACAGAGAGACAGAGAGAGAGGGAGGGAGGAGAGAGACAGAAAGAGACAGAGAGAGAGACAGAGAGAGAGAGACAGACAGACAGACAGACAGACAGACAGACAGACAGACAGACAGACAGAATGAATCCCAGCTGGCTCGGACCCAGTACTTATCCTCCTATCTCAGATCCCTGAAAAGGAGGATCTTGGCTGTGAACAACCTCAGCCACAATGAAATGTCAGGTCTTCATAGTTAGAACGCTCTCCCTTTCTCCCTTAATTCTTAGACATCACAAGCAAGCCCGAAGTGGTGGCCCACAGCAGCACTTGGGAGGCAGAGGCAGGTGGAGCTCAGAGTTCAAGGCCAGCCTGGTCTACAGGGCAGCCAGGACTACACAGAGAACCCCTGTCTGGAAAAACAAACAAAAATCATATGCATGTAGGAATAAGCTCAGTGTGGCTCTCAAATGTAATTATTATGCACCAACTCAATATTTTAAATTTACACACAAAGGCCAGGCAGGCAGTGGCAGTGCCTCTTTTCACCCTGGCGCTTGGGAGGCAGAGGCATGTGGGTCTCTATGATTTCAAGAGTGAGTTCCAAGACAGCCAGAACTACACAGAGAAATCCTTGTCTCAACAACCCAGAAAGAAAAGAAAAATTACACAAAATTAGCTAGGCAAGATGGCTCAGTAGGTACTGTCTTCCACGCAAACCTGACAACCGGAATCCAGTCCGGGATCCCATGGGAGTGGGGGGGGAGGGTGAGGGGGAGAGGGGTGAGGGGAGGGGGGACACTCCCTGTGGTGCTCACGTGGGCACGCCCACACACAAAATTTTTTTAAAAAGCTAGGTTTGAGAGTATAGCTCAGGGGTGGGGTAAAGCATATATGAGTTCCAAGGTCTGAGCCATAGCGCTACCAAGAAAGTAAGTTCTGGAAAGGTTTAGATAAATTTAAAATGCCTGCTCAAATCTTCACAAAACAGGAAACCCCTGTCTTTAGTGGGCCATGGGATTCCATCCCTCTGTTTAGCACTGGGTTTCCAAGGCCAGTGACATTCTAAAATTGCAAGAAAAATTTATCAGCATATGCATTTATCCTGGGAAAAGTATAATAACTACCACGTGGCATTCAGAGACATTGGTGATTCCAAGGAATATTAGCAATTCCTGACACAGATCAGGATCTGAAGCCTTCCAAAGATGCTTTCCTGTGTTTGAGATGGGGTATTTATTATGTTTCCTTGGCTGTCCTGGAAATATGTAGACCAGGCTAGCCTCAAACCCACAGAGATCTGCCTGCTTCTGCCCCCCCCCCCAGAAAAACACAAAAAACAAAAAGCCCTAAATTATCAAGCTAGAATAAAAGATCATCAGAATAAAGGAGGGTGCCCAAGGCATGCAGTGAACTGGGGCCTGGTAGGTGAGAAAAGGGAACCCCATGACTTAGAATATTAGCTCGTGGAAACAGCTGCTGGGATCCCAGCTTCCTGCCTCTAAATCTAGACTTCTCAGGCACATGCTGCAGTGGCCAATCCTTCCTTTGGCTACTATTTAGATGCTGGACTTTATGTCCTTTAAAATAATTTTTCTGTGATGCAGAAACCTAATTATGAGAAATCCATGTTTTTAAAAGTATTTAAACAGCTGCAGCCCCAGGAATCTGTAGGTAAGAATAAATGCTCCAAGTCCGACTATGGATTAAAATTAATTTCTATAAAATAAATGTTATGACAGGTATGCCTGACACTCTCATTAGAAGCTCTTATTTCTTGGGAGGGAGGGATAGGGAACTGGGATCAATATGTAAGATAAAAATAAACTTAAAAAAAGAAACTATTTCTTCGGGGGGGGGGTGTCTTTTCATGCACCCTGTGGCAAGGTGTACATCATTTGGGGTCTCTAATTTGTCATATGTAGTTCATTATAGTCTCGTTTTAAATGTCTCTGTAGGTGACTATCTAAACAGATAAAGCCATTTTTCTATGAAAACGATTCACTGGCTGCTCCTCTAACACTGTCAAGAGTCTGCATCTGAACTCATGAAGTGTCTCTACTTCATACTTCATTGTTTTGATTCTCTCTGCTTTCATGTTATTAGCAAAAAATGTCAAGCAAGGCATCACACTTAAGTGGAAACTCTGCTTGCTAGATGTAGAACCAAAACATCCGACCTAACATACAGAATCTGAGGAAATGTCAACTGTCATCGGAATCCTCCAGGAAAGGGAAAGGCATTCAGACAGCATTCTCAGTAAACCTTTTGAAATAGTCCTCTTTTTTAAAAAAGGACACATTAGTCTCAGTTATCTAACACTTTTTCTTTTTCTTTTCTTTTCTTTTTTTTTTTTTAAATCCACCAATGTTCTCTGATCTATGATTTAAACAAATATGGTTACAATCCAGGGGGGAAGAAAGTGCCTGGGCATGAATCACAGCTTACATTCTTTTCCACCCACAAACAATTTCATTTGGGAAAGCTGCCACATAGTATCGACAGTGACAACAAATGGCATTGTCCCATGAACATCTGTTTCCGACTCCCACACTGATACTGAGGCAGGGTCCCTCAGAGTTAGTTGGTCTTCACAAATCGCTGAGCCACAAAGGAACTGGAAATCACTGGTACGGCGAGGTTTTATTATTGGAACACAGGAAAACTTTATCATCATGCTGGGAAGTTGTGTATCTTTTGAAATATTGGAACGGGGGTTATGTTAGCACATTAAGCCATGCGGAAGGCTACTTCTGAAGAGAAGGGAGGAGAACAATGTTTCTTGTCTATTATGTCCTTGGATTAAGTTCACCATTCAATCTTCATATAACTTTCTCACCCAACCTCAACTTGAAATTGGTTTTTTGGTTTAAAGATGTTATTGCAGCTAGTCTGTTGCAAAATTTGAGAATGGAATAATCAAAGAATTTCTAAGCCAACGTGATAAATAAAGGCTATTGTTTCTTAGCAAAACAAACAAACAAAAAAGATCAGATTGATTTAAAATGCTCTTTCACTATTCGGGGCACCCCCTCCCCCCCCCCCCGTAAATTTACACTGCTATGCTTACATTTTCTGAAAAATCTGACAACTGAAGGCTAACAAAGACTCGTGGGCAGTAGACCCTCATCCCCTGTGTTCGAAGGGTAAAGATCTACTGAGGGTTCCGCTCTTGAAACAGCGGCTGTGTTATGTAGTGACATTGGGCTAGCCTGTTATTGTCATTAGCTATGGCTGGAGGCAGATTGCTGTTGTAATGCGCCTTTTCCCATGTGCCATTCAAATTTTTTTTCAATTAAAAAAAATCATACTGGAAACAAAAGTTACTTACGATGGAAATTCTAAATGAACACATATTTTGACTATTTGCACATTACAAGGTAATCTGCATGCTGCTACAGATTTTCTTGGTTAAAAAACGGGCTCACATCTTTATAGAAATGCCCAACAGCATGCAATCAACACGGGACTGCTACATACATTTTTTTTTTTTTTAATGTTTTATTCTACAAAGATGTGTCGGAGTAAATTCCATTCTATACACTGTTTTTCCTCTTTGGCATGACTCCCAACAGATAACCAAAAGATATTTGTTTGCGGTCAGTGGCTAAAACATTTGATGTGCAGCCAGGCACGGTGGAGAATGCCTTTGATCATAATCACCAGGAGGCAGAGGCAGGTGGATCTCTGTGAATTCCAGGGTAACCTGGTCTACATGTTGAGTTCCAGGACATCCAAGACTATGTAGGGAGACCATGTCTCAACAAACAAAAACAACAAAAATCCCACTTGCGATATAGAAGCTTGAGGACTGCAGTTCCGACCCTCGGAGCCCCACAGATGCCAGCATGGCCGCAGCCCAGCTGTGCTCTCAGCACAGAGATGATAGATGCATGGAGGCCAGAGTACGCTGGCCAGAGGCCAGATAAAAAGAGCTCTGCGTTGCATTGAAAGACCCTGCCTTTAATCCCAGCACTCAGGAGGCAGAGGCAGGAGGATCTCTGTGAGTCTGAGGCCAGCCTGGTCATGCAGGGAAGCCAGGGCTACAGAGAAACCCTGTCTTGAAAACAAGAAAACAAAAAACTCTGCCTCAAGGGGGAGGGGAGATTACAGAATCATGAAGAATATCCCCATTGCCGATCTCAGATCTTCTTCATGTGTACATACCTAAAACCTCATTCATGTGCACTCAACATGTGAACATGTGTACATACATGACACATGAGGACAAAAATGTATACTTGCTGACTACAGCTCTGAATGAAACAAGAGGCAAAAACTGAACTGCCGGACTGCAGATAGGGAGAAATAACCACCTTCTGCTGAGGAAGAATTCTATTACTTGCTTTATCTAGAAAATGATCGTTACCAGAGTAAACACAGTTTGTGAAGAAGTGATATCGCTTTCTATAGCTGCTATAGGATTTCAATGGGGAAAATCCACCATTGCATTCTTGAGAATGACCAGTCTTCCACTGCTACTCATGAAAAATGTATTCATTTCTTTTTACTTGATTCTGTTCCGCGATGATTTTTTTTCCCCAATCAATGTATTTGAAATTTGTGTTGCTTTCACTTTTACCCACAGAGAATTGATTCTCAAATAATCATGGTCATAATTAGTCGTCCAAAGAGAAAGTAGTTAACTTTAAAAAATCAGAAATTAGGATTTGAATTTTAATGTTCTCCTATGAGACTCACTGTCTGTCTCTGTCTCTCTCTCTCTCTCTTTCTCTCTTCTCTCTCTCTCTCTCTCTCTCTCTCTCTCTCTCTCTCTCTCACACACACACACACACACACTAAAAAGCGGATTGTACTTCCCTTCCCCAGGACCCCCGTTTGGTTCCCAACATCCATGTCAAATGGCCAACAATCCTGTAACTCCAATCCCAACACCACTGACTTCCAGGGCACCAGCTTTTACTTATATATAACCACACACAAACATACAAGCTCATATATAATTACAAATTAATTTTTAAAAAAGGACATAAAAGTGGTATGTGTGTTACATGGGATAATACTAGCTTAAGCTTGCTTGTATGTGTGCATGTGTGTGTGTATGTATGTGTACTGTACGTATGTATGTGTGTGTGTGTATGCATGTATGTGTGTGTGTGTGTATGCATGTATGTATGTTCATGGTTTCCCTCGTTAACCTTCACAAGACCCTTATAAAATAAGCAAGTATCTTTTAGTATCTTTTAGACATTCTTTACAAGTCTGCTATCCTAGCCCAACATGGGCAAAGACTTAAGTGTTTTTATTTATCTACTTTGTATCCTTGAAGCTCAGCCCTGTGCCTGGCATTATCTGGGAGCTCTGTGTAGTCTGCTACATTAGTTCATTTAAAAACAAAAACAAGAAAACACAAGACTGTAGCTCCAGGAAGAGACAGGTGGATCTCTGTGGGTTTGAGGCCAGCCTGGTATACAATGAGAGTTCCAACACAGGCTCCAAAGCTACATAGAGAAACCCTGTTTGAAACAAACCAACAAAAACAAACCAACAAACAAAAACAAACAAAACCATAGCTCAGAGGAAAACAACAGAGTGAACCTGTATTCATGTGTGCATATAAACGTCTTTTACCTTACTACATAGCCCTGGCTATTCTGAAACTGACAATGTAGAACAGGCTAGCCTCAACAGAGATGCGTCTGGCTGTGCCTAATGAGTATTGGGGATGAATGGCCTGTCCCCCACCCACCCACTGCCTGTATCTATAGTGTTTTCACCAAGGCCGGGAGGGGTTCAGTTGAAATGTAAGAGTTGGCCAAGCCTATCTATTCTGTGCGCTGCTTAAGCCCTGCATCTGATAATAACCAAATAAGCTAACAAAAAAGCCAGCCACCAGAGCTGCTTTTAGTAAGGAAGCAAAGATAAAATTCTTCATCACACCTCCGTGCCGCCCAAAGGAAACATCAGCCCGCCAGTTTTACAAACATGCCAGGAAAAGAATTTCCTTGGCAAAGCGACAGCATGGAAATGTCCGTTTCAAAGATCAATTAACCCCCCGAATCCACGAGTTTCTTATGCGGTGGGCTACGGGGCTCAGGGAGAGGTGCTCGCCTTTCTATTTCGGGACATCTTTTGTTCACTCTCGCTAAGAATAGTGGCAGGGCTCGGGGCGCTATTTATAACCCCGAGGGCAGCCTGACTGTGAACACTTTGCTCACTGATATTTCCCGTGTTTATTGTTCCCTTACCTTTTTAGTAATTAAAAGTGTCCATCCAAGATTTTATTTAGTAACAAATCAGTTGTAAATAGCTTTTCTTTTAATATATGAAAAAAGCCTATATTTAGAAAATACATTATTTCACTCCCACTTCCGTGTTAACTAAAAACAGTTTCAGCAGGGGTGGGGTGTTTGGGGTCTGGCCATTAGGTGGTGTTTTGATTCAGGTGCTTGATTCAGGTTTTGATTCAAAGAGTCCCATTCTGTCTTATCTTAGACTGCCATTGTAGCCAGCTGATTATGTGTTCACATAGAAACTTATCTGATTGTTCTAAAATATGGGGTAAGATGTAACCTTAAACCTAAAGTTTTCTCAAAAAAAACTGGAGAGATCTTGTGTGATACGAAGCACCCCAAATCAGAAGACAAACTTCCCAGACGCACCTGCATGGCCCACTTAGAGGGTTCTGGTGAGCGCCTCCCTTGTGGGGACAGTCACCCCATCTGGCCCACATCTGGAACTCTAAAATGGGTACATCCCTGAAGCCTGTATGCATTTTCAAATTTGATCAGCCTTTGAGACCTCCAGGGAAAGAAAAATCTGTGCTTACAGGCTATGGGGCCAAGCCGGGGAGGACTGAGGAGCACAGGTGGCTTTGAAGCCAGGGTCCCAGCGGAAAAATCAGCTGTTTTTTACTCCCTCAAAATCCACTAGAGTGGACACAATGGGGGCTTTTATTCAAAGAGCGCTATTGGAGTAATAGTCAGCAGTTAATTACAGCACTTGGGCTCAAAGGCTCTCTTTTAATAACATTTTCAGTTTCTCTGTTCTAAAGCTGATCAAGCTAAGAGAGTCGGTCAAAATGGGAGCACTTCCGCAATCATTTGCTCCCCACTCCTCAATACAAGGTAATTTCACGTCCGATGCGTCCTCACTCGAATAGATTGGGGAGCTGTTGTTTTAAGGACCATTTTAGTATGCTTTTGGCTGATGCTTTATTTTGACAAAGTTGAAGGGAAATAAACACTCGGTATCTCGGAGAGTTCTGTGAAACGTGGCATCTGTGCACCCAGCCCTTTCCACTCTCGGCTAATTACTGATATTAGGGCTTCTCCACTCTCCCAACGTGAAGTAGGAACTCGATGCTGTGTGGGAAAACTCTACAGCTAAAACTCATGAGATGTTTTGTGTATATTCCCGTCTCTGTGTATATTCCCGCCTTGTGGATTTGATTCACAAATCAGAAAACATTAAACAGAGTAGTTTAAACACAAATTAATTGGCTTATCAAGAATTCTCCCTGGTTTACCACCTGGGTAGAGAAAAGACAACTGCTTGAAAACAGTAATTGCGCAAAGGGACGCGTGAGAAAGGTAGGTTTGGTTGTTTATTTGCTTGTATTTTCTGATGATCCGGGAGTCTTGGGATGCACAGAGTGGTCTGGAGCTCCTCACCCTTCTGTCTCCAGGGCTCTATGGTTACAGGTGTGCACTGTCCTGTTCTTATTCCCAAAGACCAACTCTTACACCATCCCTCGCCTTGTCCACACATTTTGACATGGCTTACAGACTCTTTCAGAATTCTCCCATCTATTTAAGAGCTGCCCACACAAACTGACACCTTCCACGCAGCCTACAAGTGATCTCTCACACACAGGTGTGGATAACCCAAGAAGATCAAAAGTCAGCTCAGACATAACGCACTTTCACAGTGGACTTCTGGGCGGAATCATCAGGCCATTCAAAATGAGTGGCTTAGTTGGACATGATGCCTCACAGCACTCTGGGAGCCGAGCATGGCAGATATCTAAGATTTCAAGGTCAACCTGGTTTACATGGTAGGTTTCTGGCCAGCTAGGACTACATAGGGAGACCCTGTCTCAAAAATCTGCACAGAAATTTAAATATACAGACACAGACAGAGAGGCACGTGTGTGCACATGTACACACACACACACACACACACACACACACACACACACACACACACACATACACACACACACTCACCCACTCAACTCATTTATTTGTGGGATGGTTCTAAGACAAGGTTTCCCTGTGTAGCACTGGCTGTCCTGGAACTTTGTCTGTAGACCAGGCTGGCCTTGAACCCAGAGATCCACCTGCCTCTGCCTCCCAAGTGCTAGGGTTAAGGGTGTCCGACACCACCGTCCCGTAGTTGTTACCTCTCTTTATGTAAGTGCGATCTTTAAAACCATAGACGGAAAGAGCCCAATCCCATAACGAAAGCAGAAGTCTCCAGCCATCTTGTCTTTCGTCTGCTGTGTGCCCACAGCACATAAGAACAGGAAACATCTCTTAGGCCGTGTACCAATCTTTCCTTGATCACACCTCTCCGCTCACGTCAGTTATACTGCCTCAGAAATAAGGGGAACTTGAACCAATCCCTTCAACTTTTCTAGCAATGTTAGAATTGAATGATTTTATTATTGTTATTATTATTGTTATTGTTATTATTATTAAGATGTGGTCTCACATACCCCAAACGGAACTCAAAACTCTATAAATAGCCCAGAAGGGCCTTGAAAGGTTGGTCCTCCTGGTTAGGAGACTTCTGTGCTGCTATGCCTGGTTTATGTGGTGCTGGGGATGGAACCCAGCGCTTCCTGCCGTTTTTAATTTTGCTGAAGACCCAGCCCTTCATGCAGATGCTTTTTAGCTCTCATTTTAAAGTCGGCCACAGCCTCTCTCAGAGTTAAGTGCTCACAGACGCACACATACGATTAGAGATGTTTTCCAAAGTACTTTTAAATCAGTCACTTTACAATTCTAACCTTACATGGAGAAGGTGAGGCCAGGTAAAATAACACCAAACCAAAAAGTCTGAGATGCAGGTTGAGCATCCCTGATTCAGGGCCCGAAAACCTCAAGAGCGCCGACAGAATTCAAGTTTGACCTGGAGTCTATTGCTTAAGTATCTCACTAGGTGAACGCAAATATTCCCAAATCCTCCCCCCCCCCAAAGGATCCAAAAATCTGAAACTCTTTAGTGCTGACTCATTTTAGCCAAGACCTACAGTCTACAGCTCTATTCCTCTTAAGCACAGACATACAGGTCAGGTCTGCAACACAAATACCCTAATAAAATGTTTGTGCCCTGATTTTTTTTTTTTTTTTTTTTTGTGAGACAGTGTTTCTCTATCTAGCTTTGTAGATCAGGCTGGCCTTGAACTCACAGAGATCCGCCTGTCTCTGCCTCCCCAGTGTTGGGATTAAAGGCGTTCACCACTACCACCCCGCCTGATTAGTAATCTTAACCTAGAGAAACCCCAGTTTCGTTTCTAAGGTCACTATAGAAACTACCTTTATTATCACAGTATGAATTAAATTTCTGCAGTGCTAGGAATTGAAGCCGGAACCTTACACACACTAGGCAACCCCAGCTGATATCTTGTTGCCTTCTCTGTGTTGCAACAAAGTTTTTACCATACATACAGCCTTGACTGGCTTGCCACTCTAAGAACAAGCTAGCCTCAGACTGAGGTGTACCTGCCTCTGCCTCCAGAATGATGGAGTTAGAGGTGCACACACTCTAACAGATTCTCCAGAGAAGGAGCAGAAGCCTAACTGAAGTGGAGGACATGGGCTGAAGAAGACTCCAGTGACGTTGCCAATGTTGCTCTGGAAGCAGAAAGAAATCCCTTCAGTCTTCAAGCACAGTACTCTGATAGGCCTTGGGTCAGTGGGAAGTTCTGTTTTGGGTTGCCGTCTATCCCAGGCCAGCCTAAAACTTACACTGCCCCTGCCTGAACTTTGGAATTACAGATGTATGCCACTGTATATGGTAAAGGTTTATTTTGATGAAGAAAATGTATAGGATGTTAACATCTGACAGTCAACATAGGTCGTCTACATTGGATTACAATGTATACACTGTTGCCATCTAAGTAGATTTCTACCCTTATTCCTACTCATAAGCACTTCAGCAGGCCTGCAATTCAGAAGCAAGGTCATCACTATTGCCTTCAGCATCAGGACCCATTACTCACTCACAGACATCCCTGAGACACTTTAAGGGACCAGGGCAGCGGTGTGCACCAAGTCTAATATTCTTATGAAAGATGTCAGAGGACGATACTCTCTGCATTATTAAACATGAGTTTCCCAAACTGTGTTGGCTTCAGGATCCACAAGGCTGCTCCTGTCTGGAACCCGGAGGGCAGAGGAAAAGCTACAAACTACTCATTGCTATTGGCAGGGCAATTGACTTTGGTGTCAACGTTTAAGTTCCTCTATAATTCTGTAGATAACTCTCTGGAATTTGTTTTAAGTAACTGTTTGAGACAGGATTTCTCTGTGTAGCCTGGCTCTGTGGACCAGTCTAGACTCAACCTCAGAGATCTACCTGCCTCTGCCTCTGCAAATACTGGGATCAAAGGAGTGAGCTACCACACCAGACAGGTTTGTTTTATGATCCAAACACCAGCCACTGCTCTGCCCTGGCTGAAGGCCAGGAAGCCACAGAATCCTGGATTTCTTGTTAGTGGAGGAAAGAAAGTAAAGACCTCTGAAAACTAAACCAAATAGTGAAGGATCACAGGCAAAGCTTAGAATGGATGTTTAGAATAACTAGAACCATGGAGAAGAACCCCCCTGTGCCATGGCATGGACACAACCCTGTGGCTCTAATGCCTCTAGAGGACTCAGAGTGAAGAAACCTATTTTCAGGCTAGAAATGTAGCTCAGTGGTTGCACACTCGCCAGCCAGTTTGAGAGCATGGGTGTTAGTCGGGGTTCCCAGTGCTACCTTACACCATGACCGTATCAGCAAGTTGTGGAGGGAAACGGTTCGCTTCCTCTTTTCATTTCCAGCCTGCACTGTCACTGGGGGGAGTCGGCGAAGGAACTCAAGCCCACCCGAATCCTGGATGCTGAATCCATGGAGAAGTGCTGCTTACCGAGTTGATCCCCAAGGCGCGCCCAGCCTGCGTTCGCAAAGCACCCAGGAACATTTGCCCAGAAGAGGTTTCCTCTCGGCAAACAAAACAAACAAAAAACAAACAAAAACCACCTAAGCACTGGACAGAGTGGGGCTAAAAATAATATCAAACACCATTTTAACACAGGAGGTCAAAGCCTCTTCCTTGAGCTCAGTTGGAGCCGATCTGAGAGCCAGCAGAGCCATGAAACACAAGTCCTAGTTATCCTCAGCTGTTTCCCTGCCGGATTTGGTGCCTGGTTATTTTGTCTTTGCATAGTGTTGACCAGAGCAGAGGCCCAATTACGAAAGTTTGGATCCTCAATGACTGGTTTCATTTTGTAGGTTTTCCCATAGCTGCAGTTCATAACAAGCAATTCTGTACAAGGCGATGACCACACAGTGGGTCCATACTCATCTCGCGACAGACAGCCTCCAAGAGACTGACTTACACGTCAAACGCAGGAACCGGGTTGCATGTTCAGTAAGTATCTCCACCGCTCTTTGCCTCTGAAATATATCAAAGGGCACTAGCCAAAGAGTCCAGCCCTTAGGGGTCTGGAAAAGCTTCAATCCAGAGGCAAGGGTGGATTCACTGTGTTACACTAGATTTTTCTAGAACGGGAAGAAGGACAAATCGGTGGTTTCTAGAAAGCAGACCCAGGCGAGGGTTTGCCTGCTCTGCATGTCTGGGAGGTGTTATGTTTCCCTTACAAATGGCTGCCAAAGCCTTGAACCAGAAACGGACTCCTGCCTGTCTCATCATCTTTTCTCCGTATCTTCTGGGACACCCAGAATCTCACAGGTCCACATACCCCCTCATCTCTGTTCTCTTTTCCCGGGCTGCAGAGTCTCCGTGGAGGCCTCTGGACTTCGTACACCCCCATGTAGCCCACGTTCCACCTGGAGCCAGAGCAGCAGGGTCTTTTGTTTTGTTTTGATGAGAATCTGCTGACTTAGCAACATTGGTTTCTTGTTTTAGACAAATAAAACCCAAGCCATCCATGACTGGCCTTCTCAAATGCTTTGATCTCATAGGGCGCCATTTCCCCCTGGGTCCTTCGCCGGGCATTGGCCTTCCCCGTCTCCCTTGGAAGGGTTGGCAGGTTCCTGTCTCGGGTTTTCTGTTCTGTCGGTTTCGTGCCTTTGCTCATACTAGCTTGTTCTTGCTGATGAGACCTTAGCTCAAGGGTTATTTCTTCCCACTGGCCACTCACAAGTGGAGCTGGCTGTGGGCTCCCAGCTCCTGCCCTTGGCTCTGCTAACTTGTTGCTCTTGCTAGCTACAGTATCTCCAGGTCCAGAACAGGGCTTGGGGCATTGCCACGGGTTGAATATTCATTCATCCCATCTGGGGTCAGTTGTAGCAATAAATGATTTTTTAAAGCCAGTGTGGTCATCACTTTTGGTCCACTGGGCTAGACACCCCCTTCATGTGCACCAATACTTAGTTAGAAAGGTGATCTCAGGCCTTTAAATTGACTATGAAATAAAAGTCAAGAAATCAACTTCAGCCTTAAAAGCTTTGTGGTCAAAAAGAAGGCTATCTTGAAGAAATGTTAACACCTCACATTTGTTTAAGCACGAAACAGAGTGACTATGACCTCAAATACCCATGTATCTCCAATAACCAAAAGTTTCCCTAAAGGAATCAGACACTTGGATAAAATAAAGTAATTTAGCACTTAAAAGATGCCACCTGTGGCTAGTCATTGGCGGCACCTTTAGTCCCAGCATTGGGGAGGCAGAGGCAGGCAGACCTCTTTGAGTTCAAGGCCAGCCTGGTCTACAGAGTTCCAGGACAGACTCCAAAGCAATACAGAGAAACCCTGTCTTGGAAGAAGAGAAAGAAAAAAAAAAATGCCACCTGCATGCATACATTCTATAGAGCAGCAACAAAATCTAAGCAGTTCAGAAGGTACAAATATCAAACGCACTTTCAAATAAATGCTGGCAAAATGATCAGTTTCTGGCCCACCCCTGTGGCTCAGCATTCTGGGGGCTGAGGTAGAAGACAGAGTTCTAGACCACCTAAGCTCCATACTGAGACTCCCATCTCAAAAGAAAAAAAAAAAAAAAGACCCAAGACACAAACAAATAGACAAAAAAAGCCATAAGCAAAGTCATGAAATTATGCTGGGGAAACGCGTCTCTGTCTAGTAGTTATCTTTGTTATATTTTCAAGTCCTTCCAGTGTCCCCTGTGTAAATGTCTCTTGTGGTCTCTTCTGCCTTAAACAAAAATAGGTATTTAAAAAGTTTATGTTAGAGCCAGGCATAGTAATGCACATCTTTAGTCCCAGCCCCTGGGAGGCAGAGGCAAGCGGATTTCTGTGAGTTTAAGGCTAGCCTGGTCTACATTGTAAGTTTTGGGATAGCCATGGCTATGTAGAGGCCCTGCTAAACAAACAGAGCCAGCCATATGTTGGGGCCCCTGATCGACGGTCTGCCCAGCTTTCCCTTGCTTATTTATTCTCTGGCACTCTACCTCCCAGTATAGAAATTAAGCCAGAGTCCCCAACGGCGAGGCCAAGGCAGCTATGATTTCCCACCAGCTGTTCTCTGAGAGAGGTACCTCGCTTGCCTCTGCCTTCCCATCTGGCTCTGGGTCCCTCCTCTCCTCTCCACATCCCCTCCCTGGCCACTTTTGTCCCCCATCTGCTGGCTTAGGAGCCCTCCAAAGGGCTTGTACTACATTCTGGACAAGATGCCATCTCCCTGTTTTACCTTCCTTGGACTAAAGCCATGTTGCTCGGGGACTGGCTGGCTGGCTTGCTGTCTTTGGGGATTACGTAGCCTGGTGCCAATGTCGCTGCGAACCTAGCTTTAAGCACAGGATTGGTAGGATGGCACACAACCAAGCCTATAGGACTTCAGACTGTGAGCTTGGTGCTGGTCTCTGATGCTGCATCTCTATGGGGAAGGGAGTATTTTGATGTTGAGAAATAAATGGACCCTCGGGGACTTAGCAGGTGTTCAGTCAAGCCTGCTCTTGCTGTTGTCTCCAAAAACTTAGCACAGGGATCAACGCATGGTAATTCTATCTGTGTGATGAATGAGTGAGTAAATGAATTAGTACTCGGATCAAGCCTAGTCATACCTACTCTACTGTGGCAGGCTCTCAGAGATAATTTGAGTGTGAACAACCCTAAAAAAAAAAGTGCTTCCTTCTAGTAAGATGAAGGCATAATTTGTGGCTTTAATTTTTTTTCTTATTTACTATTTTACGTGTGTGCGTGTGTGTTTTGACAAATTTCTACCTTAGCATCTGTTTGAATGGCATCACTCATGCTATGTCTAAGCTGAAGATTCAGTGAAGGATTATTTTTTTTTCTATTTCTACCGTCTCCCAGCTACTAGATAGATACTAATGTTTCTAAAGGTATACCATCTCAAATGGGAACAGGACTATTGTTTTCACTGCAGATAGTCAAAGGGATTTGAATGTGGTGCAAACAGCAATATTATCATTGTACCCAGGCCCTTAATTTCTGTGCCAAATAAATCCAGACTTCTTTTCCCTCGGAGCTGGGGTAAGAATCAATTAAAGAGCATAACAATGTGTTAACTAACTAATACAGTAGTTAACGTGAAGGGGCCATTTCAATCCTCGGCATTTTTAGCAGTGGAGCCTTCAATTATAGATCTTACCGTGAGAGCTGCCTTTCATCAGCTCCATGAGTTACATTTCCTGCTTTGATAACTGCACAAGCAGAATCTAAGGCACTTCAAGCTGCCCAATTACATTTGATTAGCGAGTCAAAATAACGTAAGAGCTTTTCATCACCCAAAGGAAAACTTTTGAAGAATTCTGTTACCAACACTTCTGCACAAACACTAATCTATATCATTATTTTTTTTTAACAAGGGAAATGTAATATTTAGTTAGCTTTTTTTTTTTTTAATTAGGCAGTAAGTAAAGCCTCTTATTCATCACAACTTTAGATCAAACACAAGCATGCCTGTGAAAAGATTTGTGTGGCAGTTTCAGAGTCAACAGGATACAGTGGTCAAAATAAAAAATGCCTTAGATACCCAACTTCAGAGAAGGAGCCTGAAAACAGGATGTGCACTCGAAAACCCGAAGCACAACGGTCTGGTACCCCCAAACCTGTGTGTGCATGTCACCATCTACTACCAAATAAAGATGAAGATATCTGAATTAAAAAAAAAAAAAAAACAAAACAAAAAAACAGCACTACTTGTTTAAGAAATCATTGAAAACCCAGGCCGTGATGCCTACACTTTTAATCCCAGCACTCAGGAGGCAGAGGCAGGGGGATCTCTGTGAGTTGAAGGCCAGCCTGGTCTGTGGAGCCAAGGCTATGCCAAAACACAAAAAATAAAAAAGAAATCACTGAGAACATCATTCCGAGATCTTTTCCCCCCACTGAGGATAGGATTACTTGCTTAATGTTGCCGAATAGTAAAAACAATGGGTGTAGCTCCATGACACAGCACCTGCCTTGAGAGGAGGGACAGACAGACAGACAGACAAGACAGACAAGACAGACAGACAGACAGACAGACAGACAGACAGACAGAGACAGAGACAGACGGGTAGAAGAGAAGGAAAGAGGAGGGGGGAGCGGAGAAAGAGACAGAGACTTTAAGTAGAGCAGAAATTTCCTTTGTGCATAAGCAGGCTGGCTTGGAAGTCATCAAAGCTGGCTCCTGCCTTTGCCTTCCTAGCGCTGCGATTACAGGCTGCACCACTGACCCTGGATTCTCCTTTCATCTCCATGCATATGGAGAAGGTGTATCTGCTATCTAAGACATTTTGTTTCCATAAAATATTTTCAATGTTGCCTTTAATCCCAGCACTCAGGAAGCAAAAGGATCTCTGGGGTTCAGGGCCAGCCTGGTCTACACAGTTCCAGGCAAGAAGAAGTTAAGCCTTCAACTTCATTTGCTGTATAGCTCTGTGGTAAAATCCAGTTCCTGGCAGGTGGTCATGCTGTGGATTTTGACACCAACACAAGGCCACTTTCTTTTATGCTGCGAGCAGCAAGGACGGACAACTGGACTCTACTGTAGTTCTGCTGAGCTCTTGACCTTAGGTGTAAAGGAAGAGCTCTGAACACAATCAGAAGCTGGCTCAAGTCTGGGTGCAAAGTCAACCCTTGGGGAAGTACAGTCTGAGGGGCAGCTCTACATCTCATCTCCAGGGCAACTGTACATCTCACCTCCAGGGCAACTGTACATCTCACCTCCAGGGCAACTATATATCTCATCTCCAGGGCAACTGTACATCTCATCTCCAGGGCAACTGTACATCTCACCTCCAGGGCAACTGTACATCTCACCTCCAGGGCAACTCTACATCTCATCTCCAGGGCAGCTCTACATCTCATCTCCAGGGCAGCTCTACATCTCATCTCCAGGGCAACTGTACATCTCACCTCCAGGGCAGCTCTACATCTCATCTCCAGGGCAACTCTACATCTCATCTCCAGGGCAACTGTACATCTCACCTCCAGGGCAACTCTACATCTCATCTCCAGGGCAGCTCTACATCTCATCTCCAGGGCAGCTCTACATCTCAGCACCTCTCAAGGCCCAGTGAACTTTAGACTTCAGCTGTTTGCTTCTCTGCAAACTTTTGGCTGCTCCTTCAGACTACGCCACACATAAAGAATTGGGAGCTGGGGAACAGCATAACGTCAGAACGCTTAGTAAGCCCCCAAGCGGCCCTGAGTTCAAACCCCCACACTACTGTCATTTAGGGAAAGAAAAATATCATAGAACTGGCCATAGCTAAATGGGCATGGCATCTGAAAACGATTGCCAAGGAAGGCAAAAGGAAGGAAACGCAGGTGGCCATCTGTTGGACTGGATGGAAATGCGTCTAGGAGACCAGCGTGGAAATAAATACATGTAGTGCACAGAAGAAACCTGGAGGCTGTTTGAAATGAAAGGGCGATTTTCTTTACTTTGTAAAGAAATATTTTCTTTCCCTTTTAAAAGTTAGCATACAAAGTAATGGGTTTTCGTTCTTTTTCTTTTCTTTCTTCTTAGATTTACTTATTTAATGTGCCCAGTGTTATGTCTGCATGTATGTCTGCACGCCAGAAGAGGACACCAGACCTTGTTACAGATGGTTGTGAGCCACCATATGGGTGCTGGGAATTGAACTCAGGACCTCTGGGAGAGCAGGTAGTGCTCTTAACCACTGAAGCATCTCTCCAGCCCAAGTAATGAGTTTTCATACTCACATTTTCATGCATATATATATACAAGAATAATATGTATATATTATTCTTATTCACCCATGCCTTAGAGAGGGGAAGTTCAAAGTCACTTTCTCCTGAGTGACACAGACCCCCATCTACAAACACCTCACTGGGTCTGATGCCTAGTTTTCCGTTACGGACAGTGGATCTGCTGCAGCCCCTCGGGAAGTGCTGATGGGGTGGGGGGGGGCTGTCTACTCAACTGTCTCTTACCTCATCCATCAGCCCCTCCTCCACAACTCCGCCTGTAGGCAGACTGGCCACACAGCCAAGGGCAGGGGCTAGACACCATTAGATCTACCATCCTGCACTGCTGGATAAGGACATTCCAAGGCAGAAAAGACCAAGAATAAAGGAAGGCAAGGAGGAGGAAGAGGAGGGGAGGAGAGTCTGGATGGCTAAGAGGAGAGTGGCCAGAAACAGGGCTCCCAACCCCCTGGCTGCCCAGGCTCAGCCGGGTAGGAGAGGCCTCGAATCAGGTTTTAATATCGGCCACGGGAGAAGCAGCCAAATGTTGGAGGAGGTGATGGACTGTCTACCCTTGTGTTTGATTGTGGGTGGTACGCTTGGGTTATAGATGGATGGCTGTAACACCAGGAGTAGTTTAAACGCCCCATTCCCATGCAGCCATTCTGCAAATGGATGTTGAGTTCCTGTGTGATCTACTCCCCTAGAAGAGCAAGTCAGAGAGAAGTCATTCTTTAGTCTTCCCGGGAAACAAACGCATCTATTTCGCTTCACGGGTTCAGGGGGCAAAGTCCTTCAACAGTGCGTGAAGGGGCGTCAAGCATGAGTCATGTTTGCTGGTTTCACTAGCCTGCTACGCACGAACGCTGGGCGCACACACACAAGGATCCGAGAGCTCCCAACGCAGGGAATCTCACCTCCATGCTAGCAGGCAGGCAGCCCACCAGCGGCCAGTTAAGGATGGGCCCTTCTGAACACCCACAACCCAAGAGTAAGCAAGGACACCGATTGTCATCAGCAAGCAGGCACCGAGCCTCTTCTAAGCAGACAAGCCGACGAAACCCCGCCTGCTGACGGTTCTGTGAGGAAATGCTTCTGACCCTGGCAGGCTGGAGAGAGCTGGGGGAGCCACCCAGGTGCTCAGGAGTGGGAAGGACCACCGTGTCCCCGCACACCTGCTGCCCTCTCCCTGTGCCTCTAGGTGTGGGCCAGTTTACAAGCAAAGCCGTTTCCAGAGCAGACTTGTGTTCCCCGTCTGTTCTGAATCAGCTTACTGTACGGGTCTATGTTCAATTTCCAACAATGAGCTCCCTTAATAGAAAGAATTTTTTTTTTTTTAAAAAAAAAAAAAAGCAACAAATCTCCATATCCCTGAGTCAACTTAGGAAAAGGTACCAAGTCTAAGGCGTGTGTGCGTAGGTGTGGGTGGTAACAATGGTGACAGTTATGAGGCACCCTGTAGCTTTCAGAGCTCTCCCATTCTCCCCACACCTCCAAATCCATTCAGTTAGCCACGTTAACTTTAAGAACAAATTATGTGATTAAAAGGACTGACTTGTTTGTAAAAAAAAAAAAAAAAAAAGAAGCCAACAGTTTTTCAGCCCGAGAGCACATTCAATGGTTAAGACAGGGTTATCCAACCCGCCCCCTCCTCCCCGGGTATTGGTGGCACATGCCTTTAATCCCAGCACTCGGGAGGCAGACACGGGCGGATTTCTGTGAGTTCAAGACCAGCCTGGTCTATGGAGTGAGTTCCAGGACAGGCTCCAAAGCCACAGAGAAACCCTGTCTCAACACCATCACCCCCAAAAGGAAGGAAGGAAGGAAGGAAGGAAGGAAGGAAGGAAGGAAGGAAGGAAGGAAGGAAAAAGGAAGGAAGGAAGGGTTGTCCCTATAAGCCCCAGTTTGTCTGTGAACTCCTGGTCTTCCTGCCTTAGGCTTCCTGGTCCTGGCTTTACAAGAATGTGCCACCATGCCCAGCTCGCAATTCTTTTACTAAACAATTAACTCATATCACTACAGACTAGCAGTCTTAGAACTGTGATACGGCCTCAAGAATAAATATTTTATGCGTGACCTGTGACCCAAAACTTTCCTATTTCTCGTTGAACAAAGACCACGTGAGCCGGGAGCCGCAGGAGCCTGGGGTGGTAGCGCAGGCTGAGCCCCCAGCACTTGAGTGGTGGAGACAAGAGGTCTAGGCAAGGGTTCAAGGCTGGCCTAAGCTGCCCAATGTTCAAGTTTAAGGCCAACCAGAAGCAACACGAGTCCCTATCTCAAGAAACTAAAACCAAAACGGCCATTTGGGGTGCAGAACTTACTTCCTGCAGGAGAAAGTCTGTCTGACGTCAGTGGCGCGCTCAGACAACGGTGTAGACCCAATAAAACCACTGTTCTCCTGACCTCAGGCAAACCTTATCATCCTCATCACCTGAGGGCACGCACCGGACCTGGCTTGTCACTATTCTCACCACCTGAGGGCACACACCGGACCAGGCTTGTTACTCTTAAATGTCTCGGTGGCGGTGGTGCAAGCTGCAACCCCAAAAGGGTCCCCAAAGGGAGGGTGCCAAATTGGCTGGCTCACCCGCTCTCCAGATGTATAAAGACAGCCAGAAACATCACTGTCCAACTCTAGTGGAGGAAACCAGTCTCCCCACCGCAGCCTTGCAAATCTACCCATGATGTATCTCTTTTACTGTGGCTTTCATTTCGTTTATGAGCAACCAGCAGTGGAAGGTTTAATTTAATTAGCTTTGAGAAGTTTGGTAGGAAGACACAAAGTATCTTTCTTTATCGCCACATGACTCTTTCTCAGATTAACTGAGTTCCCCAAGAAGTGAAATGAAGAAGGTAGGTAGGTGAGTCTTGCTTGAGGTTCCAGAAACAGGGTGAGTGAAGGCTCAGGAGTGGGGCTGGACCTGTCTGTCATTCCTGATTCCAACTGACGGGCAAAGGCAGAAAGCCAATGGAAGGGGGGTGTGAGGAGTCGCTAGACAGGCTCACATTCATCATCCCCTCTAACTTCAGTAAAGAATTAGGAAGGAGAGATGGCTCCTGCTGGTGCATTCATTCCCAGAACTCACCCAGCGGTCCTCACCTGTACTGCCACCCCTTGACCCTTCTGGCTTGTACAACTGTGATCAAATGCTCACATCCTCACATATACACATAATTCAAAATTGAGCCAATTATTGCTGGGCGTTGGTGGCGCATGCCTTTAATCCCAGCACTAGGGAGGCAGAGGCAGGCAGATCTCTGGGAGTTCAAGGCCAACCTGGTCTACAGAGTTCCAGGACAGGCTCCAAAGCAATACAAAGAAACCCTGTGTCAAGAAACAAACAAACAAACAAATTGAATGAATCTTTTAAAGTTTTTAACATTGGGGCAGATCCAATACAGTGTATTGGTTGGGAAAGGTGCAATCTGGTCTGGTATGGGGGCATATAGCTTTAATCTCAGCATTTGGGAGGCAGAGGTGGTTGAAATCTCTATGAGGCTGAGGCTGGCCTACATGGAGAATTACAAGACAGCCAGGGCTACATAGTGAGGCCCCCATCTCAAAAAAAAAAAAAAAAAAAAGACAAAATAAATGTTAAAAATAAATGTGACTGCTTAGAAATTCTGTAATGGATCAGAGAAAGAGAAGCCTTGCCCCCTGCCTTTGCTGTTTTGATTTGGAGAAAACCACACTTAAGAGCTGGCTTGACATGACTGAATTCCTTTGAAACAAACTCCCCAAGTCTCTGAGACCTATTTTCCACAGAAATGCTAGTTACGAGTCTCAGTCAGGATTAATTTAGACTTTTTTTATTCCTACATGTATCAGAATCATTCATGGAGGGGAAGCTCTTCTATACCCATTCCCAGAACCCTCCGAGGACATCTGGTCTCATTAAAAGATCAAATAGATTCTCCAGATTCGATAGCTGTTTAACAAAGTAGGAATTATTTTTCTCACTGTACTCACATTTGTGAGACAGATATTCGAGCCACAGGTGATGCAGATCAGAGGAAAGGGTGCCCCTTCCCCCTCCCCCCTCCCCCCTTCCCCTATGAGGATGGGGAGGCTGAGTTCATCCTGAGCACAGATAGGCCAGTTTGAAACAAGTTCAGAGGGCTCTATCTCTTATCCGTGGCTGGCATGTGACCTGGGTCTCAATCCCGCTCTCTCTTTCTGCCCATCGACTCTGGCAGAAGGAACACACACACTGCACGTCCCTTGGCCCAAGCTGAGCACACAGATCAGACACATCAGGGGCTGGCTGGCCTGTGCTAGCCAGGCTCCCGAGGGCTCAGAGTGACCCCTTAGCCAGCTTGTGCTAGGCCTACAGGCACTGGCAGGTAGATCTCCAGAGTGGTTCCCCAGTGGCTGGAAAGAATTATTGAGGCTCTCTAAAGTGACGCATTCCCTCCCTCCCCTGAGTCATCTGGGCTCAGGGAAACCTGTCTTGCTGATTATTAGTGATTTAATGGCGGTGGTGATGGATTTCTGATAACCCAGAGATCCGCTTTAGCATTAATGTCAAAGGTCTGCGGTCTGGAAGTCAAAGGTCACCAAGCTTGCATGCATTTGTCTGTTGTCTGTCTCCTTCTGTGTGTGTGTGAGTGTGTGTGTATTTCTGTGTGTGAGTGTGTGAGTGTGTGTGTGTGTGAGTGCGTGTGAGTGTGTGTCTGTGTTTCTGTGTGTGTGTGTCTGTGAGTGTGTCCTTGTGTATGAGAGTGTGTGTGAGTATCTCTGTTTGTGTGTGTGTGTGAATGTGTGTGTATTTGTGTGTGAGTGTGTTTGTGTGAGTGTGTGTGTGTGTCTGTGAGTGTGTGTGCTTGTGTGTGAGTATCTCTGTGTATTTGTGTGTGTGTGCATGCACACGTGTGTACATATAGACCCCTAGGGAAGTTACACACACACACACACACACACACACACACACACACACACACACACACAGTGTGCTTCTCTGACCCTGAGTCTCAGCTCTGCCTTCACCAGGGACAAGCCATGCTACGCTGTCTGGAAGGACAGCCCAGCAGACAGAGCGTTTGCTTCTGACCCCAGAAGCCATGTTGAAAGCTGAGTGGCTGACAGGCACAGCCAGCCTGCTGTCCATGCACAGGGGGTAGAAGCAGAAAATTTGGAGCAAGCTGGCCAGCCAGACTCGCTGCTTTTGCAGCAGATTACGGAGAAGCTGGGCCTGGACACAGAAGTTAGAGAGTGGAGAATGATGGAAGACAGTGGACCACGAACGCATACAAGCACGTGTGGACATGTACACGTGCCAACACAAATACACACATGCACAGCCATGCGCACATTGAAAGACACAGAGAAGTCACCTGATTCTCAAGAGCTTTGGCTCTGAAAAGCCGGGCAAAATCTGTGGGGCTGGGGACTGGGGGTTGCACTTGTGCTTTTTCCAAAGTGACAAGTGGCAGAGGTGCCATTGTTTGGGTTAGAGATCAAAGCTGTTCTTTATATGAGAATGAAACTTAAGCCAGCTGAGGTGTCCGTGGCCCTGGATCCTGCGTTTCCCAGTTGTACTTGTTCGCTATGACTGGCTTCTGTCGTCTTTCTGAATTTTGATTTTCTACACTGATGCTTTGAAAACTAATTTCCTCTTCACATACACCTCACAGACACGAAGCCAAGTCAAAACTACCCACTGGCCCTTCTGTTCCCCTAAATAAAATCTGTCTTCTCTCCTTTTGACATGGTAGGAAGTATAACTTGTCCTGTGCGTGTGATCAAGGGGTCATTTGCAAAATTGCCTTATTATCCTATTATTTTCCAGGAGCTTTCTGTCCCGGGGTGGTAGGGGTGTAAGCAATCTGTCCCCTAAGTGTATCACTTGATGGGCAATTTGCTGTGACATTAACAAGAAAGCAACAAATGCTTAAAGGTGGTTATTCATCTTTCTGAACGAGACTTAAAAGTCCCAATGTCAACAAAAAAGAAAGACTTAAGACTATAGGCTTTAGGGACATCTTCTAGCCCAAGCCAGGAAGAAACCTTTTTGAGATAGCCAGTGGACAGACCACAAAACCTTCCCTGGAGCAATACCTCTCAAACTTTGGGTCCCGCGTGGTGATTAGTGGGTCATGAAATCAATTTAGTGGGTCATGACCAGAGCAAAACCAAAACAAAACATGAGAAAAAAAAAAAAATGAAACTAAAGCAGAATAGAAAGTAAGTGTATGAAATGTAGGTCACAGAGTATCATCCGAAACCTTGATTTAGGGATGAGTGCATGTGAGTGTGTGTGATGTGTTTGGTATACCATGCCCCGGTGTGTAATGTATTTCTTACTGTGGTTCATACTTGAAAACTTTCAAAACTACACCCCACCCCCACCCCCCGGAGGTGTGTCAGTGCTGGTTTCAGACTTGCTCTGTTTTTCTTTTTCGACGTCATAAATTTATACAAAAGCACAAAAGAAATTCTCCTCTCACAGCTCTGTTTAAGCTGTCCTCAGGCTACTGAGTTCTGCTTTTTGTTTTCTGAAAAACACTTAGCTGAGCGGGTCCAGGTTTTCTGTCCCCTGGGGGGGGGCGTCTTCCTATCTTCACAGGTACTCAGTATTTGTACATTTTTACTTTCTATCCCTTCCCAGTTTATTTCCTGTGACCATAGCCTGCCAAGCACATTAAACACCAGTAAAGATGTCAACGCCCCTTTCCAAACCAAGACATTGACATTTCAGGCAGATTCAAGCCCCTGCCATCGTAAAAGAGTCGCATTCCAGAATTTAGCTGCAAGGGAAGGACATTTGAAAACTACTTCCCCAGCATTCTTGACGTCTGACCTGTGGTTAGCCTCATTCCCTTACATGTCCTTTCCTATACACATACACATCCTTGCTCCACTGATAATGTTTTTGGCTTTTCCAGACAGGGTTTCTCTGTGTATCAGCCCTAGCTGTCCAGGAACTTGCTCTGTAGACCAGGCTGGCCTTGAATTAAGAGATCCGCCTGCCTCTGCCTCCCGGGTGCTGGGATTAAAGGCATGCACCACACCGCCTTTTTAAGTTTTATTTTTTTTTAATTTTGCTTTTATTTTATGTGCATCGGTATTTTTGCCTGCATGTATTTGTGTATAAGGGTGTCAGATCCCCTGGAACTGGAGTTATAGACAGTTGTGAGCTGGGGCTTGAACCTGGGTCCTCTAGAAGAGCAGCCCATGCTCTTAACTGCTGAGCCATCTCCCCAGCCCACTTGGTGATTTTTAAAACATACATCTCTTCTATGTCAAAAAGAAATTTGTTGTTCTTTTTTTGTATTGTTGAGACAAGGTCTCATTCTATACCCGGGCTGGCCTTGAACTCACAGCAGCCTCATGTCTTAACCTTCTGAGTGTTGGGATTACAAACATATGCTTCCACACCTGGTTGTTTTTGTTTTGGTTTGGTTTTCTTTTAAGGAATTATATACAAAACTATTAGAAACTTTAGGAAAAGCCAAGCGGTGGTGGCACACGCCTTTAATCCCAGCCTTTGGGAGGCAGAGGCAGGCGGGTCTCTGTGAGTTGGGGACTAACCTGTCCAGGACAGGCTCCAAAGCAAGCCCTGTCTCGAAAAACAAAAACAAACAAACAAACAAAACAAAACAAAAAAAGAGGAAGAAATACCTTTGATCTCAATCAACTTTATATTCACCTTATACAAAGAACTTGCTAGCTGGCTGTTTCAGGGGTTGCTTAGCCTATATGACTGTTCCTCTCAATACAATCACACCACCTTGATTCATAAACCGTTTCCCAGTGCCACGTTAACAATGTAAGACTGAAGATTGTTACATAAAGACTTTTTAATCGAGCAACTGTAATAATTTAGATGCTCCCCTTTGCTGCACCTGCAATGTGTGAGACCTGCAATGCTAAGCGCTTCCCAGGTACATGTCCATGTCTTTCCTTGCAGAACCACGTCAACATAAGCACCCCCCACAGGCGGGGACATAAGACTTTGCCAGTAATGATCCCTGCCTGCGGCGCTCACACAGCCACACACCCAGAGGATGCCATTCAGCTCAAGTCCGTCCAGCGGCCTCCGTTGCCTTGCTTTCCTTGTGTCCAGTTGAAGCCAAAAACGTTTTCATTTTGAAGTAGCTCATCTGTCCTCTTAGGGACCAGGGCTATGAATATAAAAGCGCCCCCCCCTCCAGAAAATCAGTGTTTGGCTCTTGCTGTTTTTAAATAAAGGACGCTGCTGTCTCAGAGTGCTTCTCTACGCTACTTACTCTTAAAGCACCTGGTCTCAACGCGCTAGCTAGCTCAATGCTTTCAGTGTCACTCCCTCTCCAGCCACCTTTCTGTGCAGCAATGAAGGACAAGAGAATAAAGGCCGGGCAGGTTGCATCATCACTGCAGGCTGATGGTCTTTTATTAACCTCTTTAGATCTACTCCGGTAATTCAGTCTCCACATACGTACACCGTGCTGCTGGGTGACTTCTACGAAGAACGGATTTTCCCTGGGCACACACAGCTTCTTTATTCCCTAACCCTCTATGTGCACAGCACATTTCAGTGGTAAGCCTTTTAACTAAAAGTCTGCCTATCAGAAACCACAGACACTTATCGTTACCTCCCCGACCAGGACAGCAAAAGCACGAGGTTGATTTTATAATGAAATGGCCCTAGAAATCAAAGTTAGGTAGGGATTTGCTTAAAATTCAGGAATGGAACGATTAATTACAAAACGTGGGTTTGGTCATCGCTCAGATTCCAAACTCCTAAATAACCTTCCTGAATTAATTCAGTTTTAAGTTTCAGGAAATAAAATAATCATGTAGTTAAACACAGATCCTTATGCAAACAAGTGGTGTGTTTACAACGTACCAATCCATTTACTCAAACCACAGACATTTGTGAGGAACCCAACAGACAAGCGCTCTCCATTGCCCCCCACCCCCCATGCAATAGCAGTCAGCATCCTACTGGAATCTGCTCTGAAAACAATGGTTTTACTGCCCTAATGTCAGGGCAAACAAATAGTAAATGTCTACTTGATACCACTATCCAGTGGTATCATCTGCACTTTGGAAGACCTTTTGAAAAGAAACCTTCCAGAAGACATCTTTATAATACAGTTTGTGTCTTGGTCACTTAGTAGCTGCTTGATGTCAAATTTTGGGGAAAAACAAACCACCTCTGAATTAGAGAAGAGGTGAGTGCAATCTTCTATAAGGGAGCAAAACAGTATGTAATGTCATGCTACAACACCCTCTCCCAATTAGGAGCTACCCAGAACCAAAGCCCTATCAAGTCAAGCTATACCAGTCACAGAGCCCTCTTACTCCAAGTCAGTCACATAAACAAAAGGAAAACCTAATTTAAACACCAAGAACACAGTGAGTAACGGTCAGGAACCCGGTCAGCTTTTCTGTGGAGAGGAGGGTAGGTCACAACACGACATACCTTCAGTTCTCTGAAGAAGATGCTGCTCCTGGCCCACTCCACGATGGAGAAGAGGGTCTGGTCCGCCATTTTGCACATGAGCCCAAATGTGTTCAGCTTTTCATGCCTGTTCTTCACCTGCTCTTCCTGTAATTGAGCCGAGATCCTCCCTTGAATCCGAGGCTCGTCCGGTTCACACTTCAAAAGTTCCAGTATCAGGTGTGGGATGCTGGCTGGGGAGCTTGTCTGATAACCATCCATGTAGGAGTAGCCCATCATGGACTCAGGCGAGCTGGTGTAGGGATCTGGGTACTCGGACTTGATGGCCCGGCTAGGAAAGTGGCCGTATGGTTGGTACCCTTGCAGGCTGCCATGAGGTGGCATTGTCATGCTAATGGGAGATGTGACGAAGGGACTTCTGTCATAGTCTGTGGGGGGCAAGGCAGCATGGTTCAGAGGTAGGCCTTTAGAGGCAGAGTGAATGTTCTGAATTGCAGAGGAGATGGTCAGGTCTGACGGCATGGCCTGGATCACTTGAGACATGGCTTCCAACTTTAGTCCATTGGCTCGGATGAGAGCTTTCTTCTGCTGCTTCAGGGCTCTGTCTCTCTTGTACATCGGCCCAAACTTATTTCTGCCTCCTCGCATACGGTCAGCTCTCACGGCTGTTGACAGAGGAGAAAGGCAGGATACATAAGACGGGAGTTAGCATTCTGCAAGATCTCCAGACGTTTCAAATTGCTGGTAATGCACAGGAAGTGAATTGAGTGTGTGCGTGCGTATGTTGTGTGTCTATGTTGCGCGTGTCTTCGCTGTGATAACCCACAGATATTCCAAGGATAAGATGTCTTCCTTATGGATTCTTTCCTTCAAGTGGGTTTTTATTATCAAAAACATATTTTGGAAACCCTGTGTGAACTAAAAAAGTTTCACAACAGATATTAATATTCATGGGGGGAGGGTTCCTTTCCGGGTGGGCCAGTTTCTAGTATGCAAGCTACGTCATGGTTTCTCATGGAAACCAAAATTGTATACCTGCTGTGTACCCATGTACGAGTGTCTGGGTAGTTTTTGTTTTCTTCTTGTTTTCTTAAAGAAAACCAACACATTTCCTAATTCAGTACTTTTTCTCACCACCTTCCTCATCCATTGTGACTTTTGGACACTTTGTTACAAAGGTTGCTTTAGGTACAGGTTCTTCTTGGAAAACCCCTCTCACCTGGGCTTGAGGTCAGGAAACCACCAGTCATGCTTTGAATTTAAGGAGGATTGGACACAATGAAAACAAAGTCATTTCAAAAGCTGCCGGAGGGCCCTGCTGTTCCACAGGGTCGTGGAACGGGAGTCATGCCTAGTAAGTCAGTCAGAGCCCTCCAAGTCCACGACAGTGGACAGAACCCAGCAACCTCTGACAGCTTGGGGCGTATTGAGATTGCTGGAGGTCAAGTTGTTGAGCCTCTTAATCTTAGGATTAGTACTCATATTAAAAAGTTATTGTGAATTCTAAGTATCCATAATTCTATACTGGATCATAAGAGTTTTCCACTTAGAGAGTTCATCAAATACTCCATTGTTCTATGACCATTGCTGAAATATGAGTGTGGTGATGGACAACTCACAGTTAGCACAGCATACTATTGATGTTAAAAACATTAAAAATTCTTTGATAGTGAGCTTGGAAAAAAAGACATTTTTAAAAAAATCAAGTGACAGAATGTGGAATCACACCATTTAAGTTTCAGCATCGTCTTCTGCTTTTGTCTTATAGTTAGCATCTGTCACTACTTGGCAACTAACTATAGGGATCGATGATAAAATTAATAAGCATCAATTATTTCCTTTCTCGGTCTCCTAGAATTAGTTCCTATGCTAAACCAAGTGGCTGCTTCTATTTGAACAATTTGTTAGCAATTGTCAAAATTTACTCAAAAAACTCAACTCATTAAATATTTTTTTCTAGTATGTCTACCAAGCATGAGTTCTATACAGCAGAAAACCTCCAAATCAAAGTATCTTGTGTCTCCTTGATCAAATGAAGCACATTCTAGCCCAGTTGCTGAGTACCCAGCCATATTACGTTATTTGCAGTCTGTTTAATCTGTGGAAGGCCAGCAGGTCAAAGGCTGGAAAATAGCAGTGCGCCATAACAGTCATGAAGTACAAATTATTTACAGCAGTCACATATTAACTTCGCTGGCTGCCAAGCTGAATGTTTGAGCAGCATCACAGGGCTTTCAACAGTTAAGTGTGACTTTTTAAGGACCGTCCCCGGGTTCGTCAAAACCATTGCTACTGATTTCAGTCCACCGCTTTGCACGGTGTTCTTCCCAGCTGCTAAGTTTTATAGATTCAGTCATTACCTTTTTCTTTAAAAAAAAAAAAAAAAAAAGAGCATACTTTTATGCTATTAAAAACTGAAATGCTATATAAGAAATTTCTCTTCACAATAAAAAACTTCTCTAAGGAACTGTGAAATAAATAACTATGTCAAGCACAGCAATTTTCTTTTAAAAAATACTAGGGCATCTTGACTTTAAAAATTAAGTCATTTCATTTTTTTTTTTAAATGAATTGTTTTCAGACTTACTTCAGTCTTGCTGACCTTTTTCAATAGCAAAGGCATCCTATTATTTCAAACTTAAAAGGAGAATGGGACAATTTTCATATTCTCTTTTTTTTTCCCCTAGTAGATGTTACCATGTTTAAGTGACAGCTTATTCTACAGACAAAACATAAAATTAACTTCCATCATTGTCAGTAAGTCTTAAAGGGTTAGAAAAGGAATGTTCCCATGCTACACGTGGTGTTTTAAAGTCCGTGTCCCAGGAGACTTAAGTGGCAGAGTCTTACCTTCTAGCTTCATTCCAACACTTAGACATTTTTGGAATCGACAGTAAGGACAACGTTTTCTCTGTGTTTTGTCAATTTGGCAGTTCTGGTTTTCTATACATGTGTACCTTTTATTGTTCTGGACTGTTCGCTTAAAAAACCCCTACAAGACAGAGAAAACAGTGAGGCACGATTCAAGCCTACCCTGCTTCTTCTTCTATTGTTTGTACTCGAAGGAAACCACCAGTAAATCCTCCCGCTTGTGCCACTGAGCCCTTGTGTGGGCCTGTGGTTTGCTCACATTTCAGTAAGACCAAGCCTCCTAGAGCACTGCCAAGGCTCAGGGATGATTCTTCTGGCCTGGGAGTTATATTCCTGAAGAGTTATGTCAACCTCATACAGTCTTGTTCCAATGGTCAGGAAAAAAAAAAAAAAAAAAAAAAGACTATATTGACCAACCAATTTTTTTCAAAAAAAAAAAAATCTGATTTCCTATTAGCATTAATGTCCCAAAGAGAGATGAGACATAGAGCCCTGTGCTGTTTTTTAGGTAGTCTCATACAATCTCAGTCACAGGCCATTGCCAAATGCTAGCTAGTGTTAGAACTGAATAGCAAAACACCTCAGATCTTTTACAAATGTCAGCATTGGGCAGTTAAAAGGAAAAAGACTTCCAGAGCAAAATGGGGAATGCTGTTGACGCCACTGGAACCCATTCAAGGGTGGGGACTGTGCTCTTAAAAATTCAACTAATAAAAAAGATATGCACCCAGGCAGAGACACAGGGACACGCGTACAATCAGACAAGCAACTGCAGCCAAGCTCATGGTTGGTTGCTTTATACTCAGGGCACTGGTCAGAGATAAAGTGTATGGGCTTCCAAGCAGAGTGTCGCCTCTACTAAGATGGCACCCTTGCTTATCTGAGTGGTCACAAACAAAAACAATCTTATGTTGTTATGGAAAATGAAGGGAGGGTGGGTCTTCTTAGCCATGGTTTAAATAAATACCCTGAATTTTCTACTTTAAAGAATGTGTTGGGGAAAAAAAAATACAGAAAATTGAATTTATGGGGACTATAAAAAAAAAAAATCTAACACAAATCCTCAAGGTCTTGACAAGATTAGTAATAAGAGATATTGACCATACTCAAATTCCCTGCATTTAAATAAGTCACATGACGCACTGAAGAAAACTATTCAATTAGAAACTAAAATCTGGTTTCTTGGTACCTTGATATAAATTCTGAAAGAAAAAGAAAATAAAATCTTTAAATTATTTTTTGGAATCCATCAGCATGAAGTCATGCAGCAGGAAATTCAGACCTTCACGTTTTCTGAATTAAAAAAAAAAAAAAAATGTCCCAACTTGCAGCGCAGATTGCTCTCAAGTTAAAACATTCTTGGGATATACTTTGTCATGTTTCCTTTCAAGAAGGATATCTTAAATATACACACGTCACGCAAAATCAATATTTAGGACTGTTAGAAATGAAGTCCTCCTGTGGAAACATCACCACAACACAATAAACTACTTTGAAGCCATTAGACTCTAAAGAACATAGGTATCTTTGCCTTTAGAACTAAACCAGACATTTTTAAGTACTAGTCTCCTTACGACACTCCTCCCCAGGTCATTTTTGTGGAGAGAGAGAGAGAGAGAGAGAGAGAGAGAGAGAGAGAGAGAGAGAGAGAGAGAGGGAGGGAGAAAACAGCTTAAATTTAGCTTTGAAGGATAATTCACTGGTTTGTTGTTTTTTTTGGGGGGGGGGGCTCTGAGCAGAGCATTCTATTTCTTAGGTAGCACTGGGACAGCGAACCTTGCAGCTTTCACAGGTGAGGAGACCGTAATGGTACCCGGATACTTTATCGCCACACACAGGACATAGCTCTTCGAGGTCTTCATCATAGGAGTAATTCACCATTTTAAACTGAGACACTGAAACAAAGAAATGTGCACACATGTCCTATTAATTTCCAATATAGGTTTGAAAGCTGGGAAAAAAAAAAAAAAAAGGAGGCATTTTGGTGGTTGGTGGCCAAGTTACCGCCAGGTTTAAAATATAAAATGATGTTTTCCTAACTGGTACTGAAAGGAAAACATCTTTGGACATCAGTGAACATGCACTTCAGATTCTTAAATTTAAAAATAATTCATATATATATATATATATATATTTTTTGGTTAACATCTTAAACTGACCACTGTTCAAGCAAAGGTAGCAGATCAGAATAGAAACAGGAACCACATAAAGTAACAACCTAAAATCTCTCTTAAACCTCTAATTTTCCAAAATGTCACCTTTGCCTATTGGAACACTCTTTGTGAGGTTAGCAATGCTAATTTACACATGTTACTTGGAGAGAAGTGAACACCCAGAAACTTGCTTCTCAGAAGCAACCCCCCCCCCAGTAACAACAGCCTGTGGCTCCCAAGGTTCAAGTCTGTTAGATTAATCAAAACATTCAGTTCCGTATTGACCGTGCTTCTGTTCTGGCCACTTTCACCTCCTCACGTTTGAAAATGCCCTGTGAAAATAAAAACAAGAGGAGAGGACACCCGGAAGGGGGGCAGAAACAGACGAGGAAAAGAAACACAGGAAGGTTTTATATAGCAGAATTCTAGAGCCTTGCAAATGAACGCCACAAACTCCTCCAAGATTGCCCGGCTGAACAGAAATCAGACCGTGGCATCTGGGCTCACCCCGGGAGTAACTGTGGCTAGGACACCGACCTGCAAACACCCTAGTCTTAATTGTACACGTGAACGTCAGTGGCCAGCTATCAGATGAGACTGAAAACTCATTTCGGTCAAGACCCCACCCCTACTCCCAAAGCGGCTGGCAATCAGAGCAGGGGTGGGCCAGCATCCAGGCAAGAGGCAGGTCTGTGCAGACCGTTCACTGCTGGTATGCCCAGCACCCCCTAATGTGCACAGGCTCTGGGCCCCTTGCTCAACCTTCTTCTACCCAAAGGCGCACAAACTCCAAAGAGAGTTTGCTTTAAGTTAATCAGTGCCATTGCAAGGGGCGGGGCGGGGGGAGGGGTACCCACAGCCTGGCAGCTTTCCTCAGATTTGTTTACTGAAAAAGGAAATGGAGAAATAACCCGTACCCCATAGCCAAATTACTATGCCTCTTTATCACCGAGTAATATTCTTAATCTTTTAAAATAAAGTTAGTTTTGTTTTTATCTGAATCGCGAATACGACAGAGCGGCACAGCTATAGGCTGTAGCTTAACTTAGCCTGAGAGAAAGCAACAGTTTGCAAAGATCTCCTCGGGAAGAGGCCCCAGCAAGAGCAGACCCTGGACTCAGAAACTTAGAAATAAGGGATGCTGAGCGCGCCTCTCTCCTCAACGAAGCCAGCTTGACTTCCAACTCTCAAGAAGAGGCAGCGCCACTCTGGGGAACCAGTGCCCGAGGGTTTGGGAAAAGCTGCGGGTTTGGGAAGTTTGTTTAGCATGCTCTGAGAAGTCTTGACTTCTGTTTCCAGGTGCAATTCTGGGGGGCGGGGGGGCAGTGCTTTACTAGATGTGTGTTCTCCTCTGTCTCCCAACAATGTAACGTCATGTTTAAAGGGGTTGGCAACCACGTATACTATCTGTGCCCATCTGGCAGATGCCACATGTTAAAGGCCCATCTTCCAGCAAAATTCAGAGTCCGTGTGAGGAGAGAGGCATCTGGGGAGGCTTGGGCATTGCTCTGTTTTTTGTTTTGTTTCCCGTGGCCCACCCCCACCACCCCTACCGCCCGCCCAAATTAAGAGTTGAACTAACTACACATAGGAGAACTACCCGGGAGCCCGGAGAAAGGAGAGGGAACCGGTTCTTGAAAAGATCGGCCCTCTTAGGACTTTCCTGAAGTTGAATGTCCCTCGCGGTCTGAGAATCCAGTGGATTCTTTCTGGCTCTGGCACCCGTCAAAGTGCAGGTGAGCTACCCTGGTTAGTGAACCT
Organism: Cricetiscus sungorus; assembly: GCA_030556225.1. Taxonomy (NCBI): domain Eukaryota; kingdom Metazoa; phylum Chordata; class Mammalia; order Rodentia; family Cricetidae; genus Cricetiscus; species Cricetiscus sungorus. The sequence continues at coordinate 4,569,968 of JANBXA010000367.1, read as the reverse complement.
CCCGGCGCCGCGCAGGGGTGCTCAGCTTTAGCGGCACAGGGCTCTTCCCATGCTGCTTTCAAACCCAGGGCCAAGCAACCTAGGGCTGGATCAGTTCCCCCCACACACACACACCCCAGCACAAAGTAAATCTAATGTCTTGGTTTGAAGGTTGGCGGCCAAGAAGGGCCCTCTCAACTTAAAAAGAAAAGAAAAGAAAAGAAAGGAAGAGAAAAGAAAAGAAAATCTACCAGGGCATCTCTCTCCAGTCCTCCTTACACCCTGTATTGTGAATGCTGTATTTTGCTCCATTGCGCGCTGCTTTTCCCGCCTCTGAGATCGGCTACCCCAAACGTCTCCTTCGGGGCAGGAAGTAGCAAGAACCCGGTCCTCCTGCCCGGGAGGAAACTTAGCAGGGCTGGAGGCGAGAGCGCAGGAAGCAGGCCTGGGGCACTTCTCAGGAACCCCAGGTGCACCTCTGGTTCTGGGGCCAGCAAGGCTCTCTTAGCAACAGACACACGCATAAAGTTAGTCTGGGGACTTTGGTCGGGGAACTGCTCCAGCTACCCCAAGGACTTGGAGAGACCCCGAGATCACCCAGGATAACAGGCTCACCTACACGCCTGTCACCCCCTTTCTCTGAAAGACAAGCTTAGGTTTCCCAGCCGGAGCGCACGGCGGCCGGCTGCACGCAGCCTACCCCGCTTAGTAGAGTGCAGTAGCCCGAGCAAGGCGCTGCTCTCAATGCCCCGCTGACCGGTTCAGTTTCGCCCAAAAGGGCAGCAGGAAGCTTTGCGGATCACAAGCCAGCTGACCCCGCACATCCTGAACTCCGGTGGGGGCGAAGATGTTAGAACTTTTCCTAGCATTGTCCCCACCGTGGCTCGTAGCTAATACGATAAAGTTCTGAAGAGTTTAGGCTCCAGAAAATATAGCAGATGAGATTTGAACCTTTTCTGATATCAATCAAGAACAGGTACACAAATGGAATTATGTTTACTCACTGCTGGGGGCGGGTGGGGGCATAGACAAGGCAATGAGCTAAACCTGAGTACCCCAGCCCCGCATTTGGAACTATCCTGGCTACTCAGCGGTTTGAATTGCCCAAATCCTTGACGTCTGCTTTGGGCTAGGCTTTTGGGTTGTGTGCATGATTGTAACACCAACTGTCTCTCTGTGATCGTCTCTTGTATGTACTGGCCTTTCCTAGTTAGCCTTCCCCCTCCACACGGTAGCATTAAAACTATGCGACAGTTCGAACAACCTAAAACTGGGGGGACCAGCGAGGGAACCCCATTCCTCAAAGATTATTCCTTGGTACCCTTAGCCTTAAACTGCCCCAGCTCCACTTGGCTATGAGTTCGAAGTCTCTCTACTTAATTAGAAGCGGCCAATTAGACATTGATGAGAAACCGCCGTCCGCCTAGTTCAAGTGCCATTAACTTTTATGCTGGCTCCTAAGGAGGAGGCCGAGGCCGGCGCACTGCGCGGCAGCCTGTAGCAGGCTGAGACCTGCCAGCCGGGCTGCTCAGCTGTCCACGCCGCAGGAGGCTGAAGCCGGCACGGGTAGCCGAGGGTGGAGAAGCCGGGAGCGGGAGCGCCCTCCGCACCGCAACCCCTTACCTTGCATGTTTTCCGGCATCTGCCCCTGTTCCCCATGCGATCGGGCCAGTCCCGGGGCTTCCGTCTCCACTTTGGGCAGCATGACAAGGCGGCTGCGGGCGGGAATGCGGGGTCGGGGTCGGTCCGGAAGCCCAGCACCTGGACACGGGCAGCACAGATTCAACTCCGGCGGAAAGAGAAAAGGGGTGACCGGCGTGCCCGCTCGCCCACCCGCGCGCCGCGGGAGCTGCCGGCCAGGACTTGGGAGCCCTGTCCGGTCCCGCAGCTGCGGAGATGCCCCTGAGCTGCGCCGAAGGTCCCCGCCTACCGAGCCACACTAAGGGGACTGCGTCTTGCAGCCGGGGCTCGGCCCCGCAGAGGCAGAGGCGACCGCCAGGGCGCTGCTGCCCGGGACAGCGATCTGTGCGCGCCGCACTCCGGAGAGCAGCAGAGGCGGCCGCCAGCTGCGCCTGCCGCAGCGGCTGAGCGGCTCCAGGACGCCTTCTCCTCCCTGCACCCGCCCTCTGGCTCCGGATCGGCAGGGGTCTCTCTCTCTCTTTCTCTCGCCTCCCTCCTCTGCCCTCCGCTACTGTCCTCGCCCGTCTCCTCCGCCCCTTCCCCCTAGCTCCCTCGGAGCTCTCAATCGCTACCACGAGTGTGGAGTTCTGAAGTTCCAACCTCCCACTCCTCTCCGGTCGGGAACGACCCCTTCCAGCCCCGAGGGTGACAGTGCCGGGAGAAAAGGGGAAGACCAGCTGGAGAAGGGAGGTAAGGGGGATGGGGCGGGGTGGGGTGGGGTGGGGTGGGGGGGGTTGAGAGGTGAAGACAGTGAATGGGGACGCAGGTTCCGGACTCAGGTCGGACACTAGCCGCTAGCCAATAAGGAAGCTCTGGCCTCTGGTGCCTGCCCCAACCTCTTCACCCCGCCTTAATGTACTCCCACCCCACCCTGGCCTGGAGCGGGAGGAGAGGGTGGGGGATGTAAAGGCTTCTAGGTTTCTCGGCTAGTGAGAAGCGACCTGTGTCTGAGCCGAGCGGCCAAGAATCTGAAGGCTGAGAGGCCATTTCCAAGAGCTGAGGGGAGGCAGGGAGAAGAGCTGGGGTGTGTGGGCGTGGGTGGTCCTTGCGTGAGTGTGGGGATGAGGAGGCCGAGCGGGGTGAAGTGCCCACTGAAAACACAAGAGAAAAGGGATGTCCAATTCGTAAGTGGAGGGTGGTTGAAACCCCTAACTCTGCAAGCAGCCATCTGAGAGGCACATCCCGAGTGGCTGGGCCCCCAAAGGATCCAAGCAAGCGCCGAGGCTCACTATAGAGGCAACTCTAGTGGCTCAGATTTCTCTCACTCGCACGCATGGGATCTGAGTAAATGACAGCCGCTCCTGCTTCTCCATTCTGACCAGCTCCCCGCTTATGAAAAACAAGATTATCTTGGTGACAAGACTTCCTGATTTCAGTGAGAGCTGTGTTTCCACGCAGGATGGAGAGATCAGGCCCCGACTGAGAGTCACTTTGGCGAGGGGGGATCCACAAGAGGCCCTGAAGCCCAGCATTTAAAAAAAAAAAAAGTTTTAAAGACCATCTGCTATGCCCGCTCTTAGGCCACCAGTCCAGCCCCATCTTCAAAGTTTTCAGATCTCATCCCATTAAGATGAAAAACATTCTCTCCAGCCTCCTACATGCAACAGCTCCATACCCAGGGTCTGCCTGCAACTGGGTAATTATCAGAGTCCACCCAAGGGGGTGAATTTGAATCTCAAAAGACCTGAATTTATTCTATTTAAATGGCACAGAAATCACATATAAAGTGCCCAGTCTAGTATTTAATGAATATGAGATTATTCCACTCGTTGCTTATACTTTTATATGAAGTGGGCAGTCTACTTATGGTTAGCAACTCAAATATATTGACTCTCTGCACTCACGTATCTTTTTACTATAAAACATGCATATTCAGAATCCAAAGTATTTAACTTTAAAAGTTTCTGTAGCATCTTTAAAGTTCCTAGAAAAGCAATGGGGCCTAAGCAAGTCCCTTCTCACAAGAACAGAGAGGGCCCTGCCAACTAGTTTGTAAGGAGGAGTGGGCAGAATTTGCCTATATTAGCCATCATTAAGCTCAAGTTTTCGCGTTGGTATCAAGTCACAATGTCAATACATTTTCAGTGTTGCCTGCTATTTAAGACATCACTTTGAATTACAAATACATATTCTTAACATAGTTCAGAAAGGGAGCAAATCTCCAGGCTCAAATCATTACTCACCGCCTGCTTTACCCTGGGGTTCAGGCAAACTTAAGAAATCACTTCTATTTCAAAGCTTTAAAAACAGGCTCCTCTAAGAGTTCATAATGGCCTTTGTTCATCATCTTCCTACCCAGCAGCCAAGAAGGATGCAGTGCTCCAGCTTCTTGCTATGTACTTTGTGGTACCAGGGGAGGTTCTCAGAGTTGGAGGAAACCCAAATAAACTCTGGCAGGCCCTTGTGATCTTATTGTGAAGATGAAAACAAAACAAAACAAAAAAGTAGCCAGAAGCAGAGGCTGAGGCTGACCCAGTGAGGTGAACTTGTGGCCAGGCTCCTAGCACCAGCTTCTGGGCCAAAAGGGACTTGCTTAGGCCAAGTTAGTGGCTTCCCCAGGCAGATCAATCTGTCCTCCCAGCAAAAACTTCTTCCAAAGACAGAGTGATGTGTGCCAATGGCCAAACGGGGCTTTCATATCTTCCCACAGGTAGAAAAAGCCTCATAAACGAGAGGGGGATAAGACAGGGATAGGTGTTCAAGACAAAGTTTCAGAGACTCTGGCCTTTGACATTTAAGTAATGCCTTCTGCCTGTCCGGGGTTCCCAGCCTCTTGTCTGGCTGCCAGCTGAAAGGGTTCCAAAGGGTAGAGGTCCGAAGAATAGAGGAAGTGCCTTTCTGCCAGGTGTAATAGCTCCCGCCTTTATCCCAGCATTCACAAGGCAGAGGCAGGAGGATTTCTGTGAGTTCACAGTCCAGCCTGGTCCGTGGTCTCTAATTAGTACAGGTCAGCCAAGGCTAAGTAGTGAGACCTTGTCACTAACGAGCACGTACACACACACACACACACACAAACTTCTTCTAGAAACAAAGGGAACTCTGAGTGCCACCAGCTGCAGGGGAGAACGAGTTACGTAGGATCAGACTTATTTCATATTTCCAGGGCCTTAAAACCACCGCCAGAGGTTTTTTCAGGGTGGGAAATCTGCAGGAGCTGGGTTTTGTCGGAAATTCAAGGGCACACTCACAGTCCCCTCCACCCCCACCCTGAGTCATTCCTCAAGTTTGGGGGAGTGGCGGAGTCCCCCCCCCCCCGCAGAAGGAGGGATGAGGGATTCAGGCTTCCACGCTCATCCCGAGTACCCCCTCCCAGCGGCCTCTCGACTACCCAGCACACACTCTGGCTCCTTCGCCCTCCAATTCATTGGGTAGAGACAACACTAAAGCAGGGGACGCGCTCGTCCCGCGCCCTTGACCGCTTCGGGGTGCCAACAAGGTTCTCTCTAGCGTAGAGATGTACGAGGAGGAGGCGGAGCCCAGGGTGTCTGTCCACATTCTACTACCTGGGGTGGCTCTAGATTCCTATGACCTCAGATGAGGTAAAGAGAATAAATGGCCGGGGAAGAGGCGACAGAGAAAGAGGGAGCATCAAGAACTTTGTGCTCTAAATGCCTATGCCAACAGCGGTCAACAGGGTCTCCAGAATGCGTCAGTCGTAACCTGGTACGCACACCCCCCCCCCCAGCCTCCGCGGGAGCTATCTTTTATCAAATGCCACTCAGCCTCCCTATGGAGGCACAACCTCCGCCTTACTTCTGGCGGACAGGTAAAAGACCAGCTCCCCGCAGCTACCGGCGAGTGTTCCGAATTTCTCCGGCACTCCCTGGTCAACTTCTAGCAAACTTCTCCCTCCTTACCCCTCCCCCGCGCCGCATCCTTTCCAGCATCGGTAGTCTCCGGGGCTCGCCCTTCCCGGCTTTGACTTTGTCTTCAAGTGTTGATTGACGGTTGCAATTACAAAGGATGATAGCTCGGGGAGGCTCCCGCAGCCTTGATGAGCCCTAGAAGCGCAGGCCTGGCATATTTTATCCAGCCTCGGCGTTCCGGGGCCGTGCGCGCCCCATTCACCCAGCTGGCTGGAGCTGAGGAGGCCTCGCACTCCCCACCCACGAGGATGCAAGTGCGGGTTCTCCTCCCGTCCTCCGCCTGCCCCGAGGTCGCGCGCCGCGCGGTGGAGCGCGCACGGAGAACAGTCTGCCCTTGACCTGACCTAAGTGCCCGCCTGCCCCACGCGCCTAACCTACTCCAGGCTGCAGCTGAAAAAAATATCAACATTTTCAGGACCAATTCAAATCCCCTGAACCCTTCAAGCAGAGTAATAGACACCGCTCTCCGGCGCACCTGGGAGGACGAAATCTTGGAGAGACCCACTCAACTTAGCAACAAAGTTGCAAAACTTTATCCCGGTAAACAAAAGTCTAAGGCGTACTTCTCGGTTCCCACTTTCTCTCTTTGGTGTTTTAAAAAGAAACAAAGAAAGTTACCTTTCTTGTCCTACGTATCTAGGTATCATCTACTTCTCAGGCCCCGGAAGAATCCTGGGTTTTTTGTTTTTTTTTTGTGTGTGTGTGTGTCTATTTTTTTTTTTTTTAAAGTCTTCTCCACCTGGCCACGACAGTCCAAGGAAAAAGAGAAACGAATTTTATCAGCTCCTGAAGCTCGAACTTCCTTATTTTTCCCCCTCCTCCCACTTGAAAAGCCCACCAGAAGCTGCAAAAGTCAGTTGAGCAAATACTGCATTTTGTCCTCGGGCTCTGGGGATTGAGCTCCTAGGCTCCACGCCCTTACCCGGGGCGCTTTGGTTTTAAAAAAAAGAACTGAGCTCGTTTCAGCACAGCTGAAAGCTTTGGAGAACCTTACCGTTCGTCGAAACAAAACACGAACTCCAAGTGAGTCGCCTTCCCTCCTTTAAAAAAACATTTTTTAAATCTCCCTTTGCGTTGCATGTGTCAAATAAGCGCTACAGGCCCGCTGCCGGGGTGGGCATCCCTCCTGGGGGCAGGCAGCCAAATCCCGGACTTTGGGCAAACCCGCTGATTCACAAGCCCTTACCGGAGGGGAGGGTCCTTATAAATACCCCCTCCCGGGAATATGCGCGTCCAAACAACCCTACTTCCGACCTCCACCCGGGACGCCCTCCCATCCTCGACCTGAAAGAAAGGAGGCTTATTTTTTCTTTCTTTCTTTCTTTCTTTCTTTCTTTCTTTCTTTCTTTCTTTCTTTTTTGGAGATTTTGGCCTCCGTTTTCGGAATTTAAGGCTCTTTATATTTAAAATGACGTCACTGGGAACTTTATTCGACCCGGGGTCCAAGCGTGCCCTGCCTTGGGAGCCCCGGATTTCCAAAGGGGATCTGGTCTCCAAAGCTTTGGGTTGAGAAAATGATCTGGGCTAGGTGTATGTACCAGACCAAACACTTGGCGTTGACAAGACAAGAACAGTCAGCCGGGCAAGAGGTAAAACTAGGCAACACTTGGCTTTTCTTTCCTGGGCTAGAGAGCCTTTCAGGGAACGATGCTAAATGCTACGCAGTGGTACCCGGCTTCAGTGGGAAGTTCTTGAGCCAGGATAGTTCTTGGGTGGAATCCTCTGCTAGGTGATCTGAAAAAGGACAGCTACTTCGAGACTACCTGACTCCAGATAAAACAGCGATTGCGGTATAGGGGATGCAGATAAGCACAATATAAGACGTCCATCTATAAAGGGGCCGTGTGAAACGCCAAGGCTCATGGCACACAGTAGGATGACCACCCTTGAGCAGGGGGCGCCACAGGAGGAAAGAATAGCTTAGAGGTGGGATAACCTCAGAGGTTTCACAGTTGGGGGCGGGGGGGGGGGAATGGCTCAGCACTTAAGAACGCTGGCGCTGGCTGCTCTCCCAGAGCACCCAGGTCTGATTCCAAGCACCCACAGGGCAGCTCACAACCATCTGTAACCCCAGTCCCGGGGGATCAGAGGCCCTCTTTTTGGCACCAGGCACACATAGAGACACATACAGGCAAAACATTCATATAAATAATTTTAAAGCCTGCACAATACAATTCAAAGGGTGTCAATGTTCCTCTTTTTTTTTTTTTTTTTTTTTTTTTGTGACCCAAAGATGATGTGATTAGATGGACCTGGGGAGGGGTGCAGCTTAGTTGATATAGCCCCTTCCTTAAATCACAAAAGAAAGAGTAGGGCCTGGTGCTGGTGGCCCTCACCTTTAATCCCATAATCTCAGCACGCAGGAGGCAGAGGCAGGCAGATAGATTTCTGTAAGTTTGAGGCAGCCTGGACTACAGTGGACAGCCAAGGTTATTACACAGAAAAACCCTGTCTTAAAAAAAAAGGGGGGGACCCCAAAACCAAAACTAGCTGTGGGAAGTTCTATGTGACCCCAGGAGGTCTTTGGAGGGGTGGGGGGGATGCTCTTGAGCTGGGAGGGGAAAAGACAGTTCAGATCCTGAGCAAGGAATCCACTCCCACAGGAGTGACAGCGTTGTCAAAGTGTTTAAAAATAATAAATAAAACTGTTTAGCGGTTACTTTGCCTAACCCCTCCCTCTATAGGGAATAATACAGATAGAGCTCTTTTTCTAAACGCAGTCATTCAGGTGACACCCCATCTTCTTCATGCTAACTCTGTAACTGTCGTAGACACTGAATTTCCATAACTGATTGGGCCTGCAGCCCTCGGTGCATTGCCACAGTAAGCCATACGATAGCCCTAGCCAAGACCACCAATAGCTCGCCTTTAATCCCAGCACTCAGGAGGCAGAGGCAGGCAGATCTCTGTGAGTTCCAGACCAGCCTGATCTACAAGAGCTAGTTCCAGGACAGCCCACAGCCTACAAAGCAATACAAGAAAAACCTGTCATGAAAAACAAACCAGAGAAACCAGAGAGAGAGAGAGAGGGAGAGAGAGAGAGGGAGAGAGAGAGAGAGAGAGAGAGAGAGAGAGAGAGAGAGTATACATGGGTTCTATGAGCTTTTGTAAAGCAAGCAAACTTTCTGGAGTCTGTAATTATTTACATAATGGGCTTTACAGGGTGAACTTTACAGATGCACAGAGAATATCATGTTGTTGAGAATGAACAGTCTTGCTTTGGCTCTCTTCCCCCTAACTTCACCCAAGCTTGTCTTTCTATAAGGAGCTGGAATAAAAAGGGAGTCACCTTCTAGGACAGCTAAAAATGATCCTCTGGGGAGGGGCAGTACCAGCTAAACTGTCTATCTTGTATCGCTTGACACCGTCCTTATTGATCATAATATTATCCCTAGAAAAAATTGCTAAGGTTATTTGTAGTTTAAAAGTTAGATGTCAATCAAAACATAACCAAAAGACTAAGAAAGACAATCAGGAGGTGGTGGTGCATGCCTTTAATCCCAGCACTCAGGAGGCAGAGCAGGCGAATCTCTGTGAGTTCTAGGCCAGCCTGGTCTATAAGAGCTAGTTCCAGGACAGGCTCCAAAGCAACACAGAGAAACCCTGTCTCCAAAAACAAAAACAAACAAACAAAAAAGCCTTAACATTAATGAATTTTGGTGAATTTCAGATCATCTGGATTTCCGAGGTGCAACCTCTGAAGGTAACATTGCTCTTACCCCATCCCCACCCCCACCCCCACCCCCACCCACAGGAGAGCCTGTCTCCCAACTCCTGAATTCCCTTAAATCCAAATGAATCTCCCAGAGATTTTCCCTTCCAATGGGTGGAGATCAGTGGAGTGTCCCCTCAATGGTAGGCCCATGTGGGGTGGGGGTGATGTGTATGAACCAAAAGTGTATCTGATGTCTGAGGAGTTTGCTCCTGAGGCTTTCTCTAGCTCAGCTCAAGTTCAAAACTGAATTCAGGATAACCTCAGCCCATGGGCCCTACAGAGGGGTCAAATAAAGGGAAGAAAGCACTAACAAGCCTCGGTTTGTTTTTCCATTGCTGTTTTTGTGTTTCAAGCCTCAAAGACTTACAGCAACTAAACTGAGCTTGGAGTTGGAAACCCCAGCTAGTCTCTACCATAGACTGAGTGCAGCTTGCCATCTCAAAACTACCCAGGCACCCAACTCTGCAGCTGCCGGAGGATGGGTGGGGTGGGCATTCATCTCAGTGGGCCAGCCCAGTGCAGGGAAAACATTGATGAAAAGGTCAGCTCCTTCAAGAATGAGCTCAACCTCTTCAAGTTCCTGGTCTAAAGATGCCTCACAGCTAGCTCCATTCTGTCAAGACTCCCAGAGTGATCTTTGGTAACTGGATGTGAATCTGGGTGCTCATAGCTGCTGAGCTGAGATGTGGCCTATGGGAACACCCTCCAAACCCCCTAGATGGCTACAATACCAGAAATATGCCTAGATGGCTGCAATGACCATACTGAAAAACGTTTTCCTTGACCCATACTCCTCTCTCTCCTCCCTCCCTCCTTTTGTCTGTCTCCCCCTCCCATTTCTCCCCCTGATCCTTTGGAAAAATTTAATGGTATTTGTCATTTTTGTTATCTGGAGACCTGAAAGGCCTAGGCAGGACTGGGGTTTGGGTGTAAGCTGATCCAGGGCGGACAAGACCTCTTCCCCCCCTACACACACACACATGGTTCTGTTCTGGGGGACGAAGGCCCCAGCAGCCTCTTGGAGGTCTAACCAGTTCTGGTTCCATTGTGCCTCTGTCTCAGCAGAGCCTTTGAGATGCTACTGCTGATGCGCTGTCTTGAATCATCCCTATGGGATAGGGACCCTGTGCGGGTACCACGCGTGTGGTCCCAGAGCCGCCTTCCCTGTCCTGGGCAGCCAGCCCTGTGTGGTCAAAGCCCCACTAGCCTTGCGCGGGTGCGAGCCTCGGGGGCGCGCGCAGTCTGGCCCGCGAGTCCGAACACCGCAGCTTTCCAGCGCAAGGGCTCTGCTTGCAGTGGCCTCAAAGCTTGCAGTGGCCTCAAAGCTTGCATGGCTCAGATGCCCGGCTTCCCTACCCTGTGAAGAGCCACATGCTCTCTCTGGCACTCGCTTCCCAGTGTTTTGTTTTTCGCAAGTACAGAACGTTTCTTGGTGAACATTTCCTCAATTGATACTTCGGGGCGTAGCTGGATCATAAAAAAAAAAAAAAAAAAAAAAAAAGCAATCACTGCCTAAGGTGGAGTAGTCAGCTGGCTGTCCCCAGGGACAGGGACTAAACCCGAACCCTGGTGATCCTGTTCCTGTTCTAACCTGTCTATCCGGGGCTGGCGACCACTGCAGGAGGCTGGGGTCCAGAGGAAGCAAAGGAGCAAGTTCAGCAGCAGTCACATCACAGCTCACTGGAGATGGCTTCCCTTGTCTTTAGAATTAACCGAATGTAATCTTTTCTGCAAAATTACCAAATTTGGGGCTCTACATTGTGTGTGTGTGTGTGTGTGTGTGTGTGTGTGTGTGTGTGTGTGTGTGTGTTTCCTTTTAAAAAGTGAGTCAGGCATGGTGGCTCATACCTACAGTTCCAGCATTGTAGACGGAGACAGGGAATCAACACAGGGCAGGTTTCTGGACAGTCAAGGCTACTTAACCTAACCCTGCCAGTCCAAAACAAAACTTAAAACCAACGAAACAAAACCCCAATCCTTCCCCATCTCACAAAAAAGAAAAACAACAGAATCCAAGGCGCTTGGCTTGCCTGGGTATGTAGCCCGGAGACAGTGCTTGCCTCGTAAGGGCCCAAATGCCAGTTCCACTCACGGGAGGACATGTGCTTTTCTGTGTCCATAAAAGCAATCCACACTCACGGGTCATCCCCACCCGGGATACTTCAACAAGAGTAGTGTGGCTTTGTTTCTCATGAATGACTTTGATTTCCTATGGGCAATTTTTTTTCTTTCTATAGTTTCACAGTGAATGAGGTATCTCACTATCCAGTACCTTGAAATGTCACAATGCTGGGAAACTTCCTGTTAAGTTGTCTGATCGATGGCCAATCAATACAATTTGCTTGTTTCGAACTGTTCAAAATTTCACTTAGTATGGTTGATTCAAAACGATCAGAAGTTGTTAAGGCTGACGTAGATGATTAAGAACTGTATTTTCAGAGGGGCAGTGGTGATGCACGCCTTTAATCCCAGCACTTGAGAGGCAAAGGTAGGTGGATCTCTGTGAGTTAGAGACCAGCCTGGTCTACAAGAGCTAGTTCCAGAGCAGGCTACAGGGAAACCCAGTCTTAGAGAAAACAAACAAACAACACTATATTTTCTGCTGGCTGGTGATGGCCCACACCTTTAATCCCAGCACTTGAGAGACAGAGGCAGAAGGATCTTTGTGAGTTTGAGGCCAGCCTGGTCTACAGAGAGAGTTCCAGGACAGCCAGGGCTATGCAGATAAATCCTGTCCCCAAAACAAACACCCCTTGCATTTTCTGGCAGTTGATTTAGTACAATGACATCCCCAAATACCAACACTGGATACAGTAAATGATATTCATGCGTTGAAACACTCATTTGTTTCTTTGAATGTCAAGAAAAGTAAATGTATGATACATGTGTGGGCTTATTGTGTGCTTTTAATAATTACCATAAGAAAAGAAGTGCATTAAAACACAAATCCACTAGCAGTAGCAGAAACAGCCAGATGACAAAGAGAGTGACTTCCTACTTACCAATAGCTGTAAGTCCATGCTTAAGAAATCCTTGAAAATTCCCAGTATCCGAAATAGCAGACATTCTTAGCGAAATGATTGGCAGTTCTTTAGCTTACAGCAGAAATCATTGAGCATGAGACAGATTGCTACTTGTCATATTTTGTGGCCTTGGGGAGGAAACCTCAGACTACAGCAACCCTCATTCCCTTAGTGAAAGTTAAGAAAAAGGGGGAAAATCCAGAATTCAGAAAGGTGCGAGCCCATGTCTCCTGGACTCTGCACTTTTTCCAGCATTAGTGACCTGCTGTAAACCATGTCTCCAGTTTCATGATGGGTTCTAATCAGAAGAAAGGAAGCTTTCAATAGGCTTTGACTGGTCACATGACCCTGTGCAGGTTGATAAGAGGACCCTGTTATAAAGTGACAGCAAGAGAGATAAGAACTCTTGGCAGATAATGGCAAAGAAATGATTAACTCGGAAAAGGAGGGGTTCTCTGCAGCCCAGAGAGTGGAAAGTTGTAAATCTGAGGGGTCAGGAGGATTGTACTTGTGGGGAAAACTCCCAGACTACCTTAAATCCACCAACTAAACCAGCCTGTGACATGTCCCTTTGATGTCCCTGCTGCTCGGCTCGGAGTTGGACAAGCTGGACTCTTCTGACCTCTGCAAATACATTTTAGATGATAACATTGGCTGACATTAATTCCTTAAATGGTGACTGCAGATATGACTGACACTTTGAAAGCCTACAGGTAGCACTTTCAAACTCTTGGCCATTTGCTTATTATCTGATCAATTGCCTTCGAAAAGAAACCCCTGTCTGTTCATTAGATGAGGAATTAACTAGCTTGCTGGTATACTGGTCATTGGGCTGACAGGGCAATTTCTCCATGAAGTAATCTTACACTTTGAGATAAAATTTGGGGAAAATGATAAATGTATAGTGCATTTTCATAAATAGTTCTGTATTTATGAATATGTATATGCCTTTTTTGGTGTATGTGTGTGGGTCACCTGTATATGTGACGGTTGGATGGAACACTGTGTTATTGAAGCCCAGAATACAACCTTGTGTGTTGTGCCTTAGGTAATGTCCACCTTTTTTGTTTTGTTTCGTTTGCTTAGTGTTTTGTTTTGTTTCCTTGTTTTGAGACAGGGTCTCCCTGATTGATCTGCAACTTGCTATTTAGACAGGCTGGTCTTAAACTCGCAGAGATCCATCCACCTACATATACCTCCAGAACGCTGACACCTAAGGTGTGGGCCACCATGGGTGTCTGTAAACTTCTTTTCTGAAAGAGAAGTAGACATTAAAAAAAATAATAATAATAAAAATGGTTTTGGTTTTTCCATTGCATGTAGTCAAATTACAGTTGTAAAAATATTGAGTTTCAGGTTAACAAGAGCTACATAGTTACACAGCGAGTCTCTGTATCAAACCAAACCAAACAAACAACAAACAGGAAAGATAAAGAACTCCCCCCCAAAAAAATCCCACAACAGTTTGATCTTGACCCCTTTGGGGGTTGCATGTCAGATATCCTTGCATATCTCATATTTACTTTTCAATTCATAGCATTAGCAAACTTAATGTTTACTGAGTAACAATAAAGGGGGGCCGGTGGCACAATCTGTTAGCATGCGGTACTTACATGAAGTAACAACAAAAATAATGTCATGCTCGGGGCTGGGGGGGTGGGGGAGGGGGGGAGGTCACCACAACGTGAGGAACTGTATTAAAGGGTCACAGCTTAGGAGGGTTGAGGTCCACGGGGTTAGAGGTGAAGCAATCTAGGGATGAGGACCCTTCCACCTTACCCTCTCAACAAAACAGCTGCTACAGTTTCCACCATCACAAAAGTGGAAGGAAAAGGGAGAAGGGTGGGCCTTTGCAAGGACAACCCTCACACACAAATGTGGACTTGTGTCTGAACAGGCAGAGTGTAGATACATACCACACATTTAGTTACAATACAGCCAGGCAGAGGAGCAGGGTTTTTGGTTGTTGCTTTTGCTTTTGTTTTACTTTTTTTTTTTTTTTTTTTTTTGAGACAAGGGTTTGTCTGTGTAGCCTGGAACCCGCTCTATAGACCAGGCTGGCCTCGAACTCACAGAGCTCCTCCTGCTACTGGGTTTAAAGACATGTACCACCACTATCTGGCTATAATAGAGCATTTTTAGAAGTTATTTAGTTTCATGTGTAGAAATGTTGCCTCAGAAAACAAAATGTGTGTGTCTGGTGTCCACCAAAGAGGACTGTGGATCCACTACAACAAAGAGTCACAAACCACTATGTGGGTGCTAGGGATCCAATCCGGGTCCTCTAGACAAACAGTCAGTGCTCTTAACGCTGAGCCATCTCTCCAGCCCTGAGTATACATTAAAAAAAAAAAAAAATCTTATGATGCCGATTCTTGTCAGTTATTTCATTGACCGATCAAACAACAACATGGCACACCAAAAATCTCCTGTGTGTGTTAAAGGGCACAGGGCTCTGCAAAGCAGCTGTTTTATTCATAAGTATTTAGGAGAGTTGTTGTTAGTGGTGGTGACTGGAAACGGCCGCATGCCTTTAATCCCACCACTCTGGAGGCAGAGGCAGGTGAATCTTTGAGTTCTGAGTTCAAGGACTGCCTGGTCTATAAATCCTGTCTTGAAAAGCAAAAAATAAATAAATAAATAAATAAATAAATAAATAAATAAATAAAATTGAAAAGCTGCCATGAAAACAGCAGTTAAGATTGTTCATAGCTAGAATAACCATGTCAGTGTTTTTCTTAGTGTTAGCCATCATACTTGAATTTAATTATTAAATGCTACTTGAAGAATATGGGTAATACAATCAGGGGAAATTGAATTAGGTTTTTTTGTTGTTTGTTTGGTTTTTTTGTTTTTTCGAGACAGGGTTTGTCTGTGTAGCTTTGGAGCCTGTCCTGGCACTCGCTCTGTAGACCAGGCTGGAACTCACCTCCTAACGTTACGCATGCCTTGTCAGTCAGGAGACGTACTGGTTTCTAAATAAGGTGCCATTCATTTGTCTTTGAAGCAGTAAATGCTAAAAGGTACAAGCGGACCTGGAGTTTGTGGGGTCCTAGGCCTAGGAAGAAGCGACAGATGAATAGGTTAGCGGGCGCTTTCCTTACCTCAATGAGCACATTAAAATCCAGGTAGCGCTTCGGCTTAAATCAGAATGCCAGTGACGCCGAAGTCCCAGTTTTAATTTCTAGGAAGGAAAAGGTCTCACACGGGAAACACAGTATTTGTGAGATCAAGGGACAGCATTAGCGCTGGCTGGGAAGAGGTCAGTGCTTTGCTTATGGTGTGTCCAGTCACCAGGGAAGGGGCCTTTCCTGAAAGGGTGAAGGTACAGTGGCACATAGCGCGTTTAAGCCACTGCCTGACTCTGTGCAAAATTTTGAGATGTGTTTCCTTCTCTCAGTGGTCTGCAAGAAAATCTGTATCTACGTAACTAAAGCGCGTGTATATGCTTCCCAGCATTCATTGCTCCGATCCACGCATACTGCATGGTGACCTCTTTTAAACTAAGAAGATGGGTATATGTGCGCATGCAGTTCTTACCCTCGGCCTGTGAACGTTTACGGTAACACAATTTCACACAACGGTTGCTGAAGTGTTTGCCGAGTGTGCATAAAGCTTCTGGAACACAACCTGGAACCCGAGTGTTTGGGAGGCAAAAGTTCAGAGTCCTCTGTCACTACACTGTGAGTTTGAAACCAGAAGGATCTAGGAAAAAAGAAAAATTCACATATCTCAGGGTAGATGGCAATTATTGTTCTGCAGGTTTGCATTATAGAATTTACCCCCCCCCTTGCCTTAGTTCTGGTTTCTGTATCAGTGTGCGAGCGCGCGCGCGCACACACACACTCACTCACGCGCGCGCACACACACATTCACAGAGCCACTTGAGATGCTGGAATAGAGTACCTGCCCAACATGCTGTGTGGAGACAGCGGGTAGCAGAAAAGAGGGCAGAGAACGGCCCCTTCCCTCCATGCTTCTTCAAGGCAGGCTTTCAGGTTTGGAAGGCTTGGGATCCGGGTGAACCCTGGACAGCAGAATTAGAAGTGGCCATGACTGTGACTGAGGTCCAGACGGACATTGAAGATGTCTGGGTTAGGAGCCATGTGATCCAATGAAGGCGAGGCTTGTTTGTTACTTGTACATGGAGAGGAAGCAGTTTGAAACAGGGCACCCCGCACGGCTAAGTGAACGGGCAGCCCACGCTAGGGAAGCCTGCTTGCAAAGACTACCTTCGTCTGAGCTTTAAGCCTGGTGTCCTCGCAACCCATGCTGTTTGTATTAACACTGCATCAGTCTCGTCTTCTTAGGTAAATTTTTCTTCTGAATACATGGGTCACATCACCTTTTTCTCCAGTGGATCAAACCCCTGACCACGGGCATGCTAGGCAAATGCTCCGCCGCTGAGCCATACTGCCCCCCCCCCATGAGTAAGCGGTAATCTCAGATTCTGTGTGTGTGTGTGTGTGTGTGTGTGTGTGTGTGTGTGTGTGTGTGTACTAGGGAACTGTCCCCAGGCACCCACGCATGCCAGGCAAGCATTATACCCTCAGCTACAGCCCCACCCTGATTTTCTTTCTTTCTTTTTCTTTTTTTTTTTTTAAGACATGTAGCTCAAGCTGTCTTCCAGCTGGATATGTAGTCAAGGTTACTTTTGAGATACAGCTTCCCTTACCTCTCTCTAATCCCCCCCAAGTGCAGAAATACTGCCCTGTATCATCGTGCCTGACTTTAATCAATTGTTTTATTTTATTTGGTTTTTCGAGACAGTGTTTCTCTATGGCTTTGGATCCTGTCCTGGAACGCTGTAGACCAGGCTGGTCTCGAACTCACAGAGATCCTCCTGCCTATGCCTCCCGAGTGCTGGGCTTAAAGGCATGCGCCACTACTGGCCGGCTTGATTTTATTTTGGAGTAGGATCTCCCCCACCCCTTATTTTTTTATTGTTGTTAATCGTTTTTTTTTTTAATTTTTTTTTTTTTTTTTTTTTTTTGAGTAGGGTCTTACTAAGTTGTTTAGGATGGGTTTGAACTCATTATGTAGCCCAGGCTTTGAACTTTCCGTCTTCCCATCTTAGCTTCTAGAGCTGGTGGGATTAAGGTGCAATGGCCACAAAATAAGATTGTTGTTGAGACCGAATACTTATTCTCCAAGCTGAGTTGAAAATTCAGCAGGGCCGTATGTTTCTCCAGGCATGTTTTCCCGTGCCTGCCCTAGTGTCGGAGACGTGTCTTCTAAGCTGTGGTGTGGTATGTAGTCGCTGAACTGCTGTGCCTGTCAGATCCGGTGAACATGCAGACAGTAGCTTTAATTCCTTTTTAAGTCACGTGGCCTGGGTGGACGCCGGCAGTCCCTCTGAGGGTTACACGTGGGGAGATTCTGCTGGCAGAGAGACGGTCATTCTACAGGGTGGCCAATAGCTCAGAAAGCTCAGAACTCTCTGCTCTACCTCTTCCTGGGACAAAGCAGTGGTTGGCTTACTGCCTTTTATTTTGTTTATTTGAAGTTTTGCTTGCTTTTTTTTTTTTTTTTTTTTTTCCCCTGACAAGAGTTTCTCTGTAGCTTTGGAGCCTGTCCTGGAACTCGTTCTATAGACCAGGCTGGCTTTGAACCCACAGAGATCCACCTTGCCTCTACCTCCTGAGTGCTGAGATTAAAGATGTATGCCACCACCACTCAACTGTTTTATCTATTTTTATTTCATGTGGATTTGGTATTTTGCCTTCACGTGTCTGTGTGAGGGTGCCAGATCCCTTAGAATTGGAGTTACAGACAGTTGTGAGCTGCCATGTGGGTTCTGGGAATTGAACCCCAGGTCCTATGGAAAAGCAGCCAGTCTCTTGACTTTTGAGCTGTCTCTCCAGCTCCAATGCTTAGCCTCATTAAGCCTTGAATTCCTTACAGAGAAGAGTGATACACATGTTTGTATGTGAAGAATTTCATGAAAAAGAGGAGCACATTTAATGTCCGCAACTGATCCATTACCCCTCCAGTACCCCTCACATATGTGGAAAAGATCACCACAAGTAAGTGCTTTTATCGGTTATCATGGCCCCCGCTACGATCTGTTCCACTAACCAGGCGAAGGCCTAGAGATTGAAATAAAAGACAACACAGCGGGTCATTCGTGCGGCTGGAACGCAGAATGCCATTTATTGAGGGGAAGGAGCGGGCTTATATACTGACTCTCAGCACAGCGGAAAACAATCAAGGGTCAAGCGTGCGAGTTCTCGGGCTCAGTTCCTCCCCAGCAGAAGTGTGTTAGCAAATCAGGAAGAGAACCGAGAACCACTCTGGGGTAAGACATTCCAGCCAGCAGCTCCAGGCTTGCTCAGGGCGCCCCGGGGTCCACGAAGGGCCACACAGCACACCTGTGACTCTAGCACACTGGAGGCTGGGACAGTACAAAGCAAGTTTGAGGCCAGCCTACGTCTCATAGTGAGACTCTGTCTCGTATACAGAAGAGCTGTCTGACTTGGCACCTTCAGCAAGAGACAGGTCTTAATGAAGGAAATTGTGGGGATGCACAGGCTTTGCTTTTGTCCCTGATCCGGAGCCTGAGTGCTCACTGCTGTTACACGTTTCTGTGGCTCCTGTGGAAGGTTCACGCTTACCAGCATCTCTGGGTGATTTGCTCTGCTTTTCCTTTCCTGCTTATGGCTGAGGGAACATACAGCAAGGCACACACCGGAATCCTTGCTCTGCCATCTGCCTCTGTCATTTTTGGAAAAGGCTAATAATGACAGCATCACTGAATGAAGGGTTGCCTAAACTCCTCTCCCCCACACACACACACACAGACACACGAGAACTTTCCCAAATGCCGCTTGCTATCTGTCACTTCTTATTCACGTTCCGATGAAACTTACTGGCACACTGAGGAAACATTATATTAATGAGTTACCTTGGTCTTTTGAAGCTTATCTCTCAGGCTAATTTAATAGGAATAGGAACCAGGTACCTTGTGAGAAAGGAACACATTTTTCTGAAAGAGACTGAAGTATCGTTCACACATGGCTCAAATAACAGGTGTTTAGCATTCAGCCGGAACCGCAGTCAACAAGCAACTTACCTGTGACTCGGTGCAGGCAAACACAAAATAATTTATAGCCTCTTGATTTAGAAACTATTTTTTTCTCAACCAAGGGTCAGCCCCGCCATTTCCTTTGGACAAATGTGGGCACCTCCTGTCACAGCCTTCTGTTAGAAACACCTTCCTCCCCCCCCCCCACTGAACCCATCCTCATCACCACTGACCGTGACTCACATTTACAAGAATACACGTTTATAATGGTAACACTCTATTTGCTAACTGATTTCAGAGAGGATTTGTAAATGATTGACAGGTAACTAATGACTCCAAGGTATCTCTGCCAGAATCCAAAAGGCACTCAACGATGTCATCTGAAACCATTATTGCACGAGGATGTTAAAGACCAGTTAATCAGTTACAGTCGCTCTAAACTCCCTGACTGGAGGCATACCTACTGTGAACTATTATCCTCGTAAAATCAGGCTTACGGTGAACAACCTGTGGGAACATACCAGCAAGTTCCTTTAAGTATGTGATTTATCCGAGGTCAGGAAGAGCAACATCTTATGTCAGATAGACTACACCAGACACCAGGATCTTTGCACACAGCTTAGAAGCAGTGAGCAGCTCAGTTCCTGTCAACTCATGCCTTAATTGTGCATTTTTCTCTGGTACCCCTTGCTGATTTCATATAGGACCCAGGCTAAGGTTGGCATGATTTTTTTTATAAGTTTTTTTTTTTTTTCTTAATAACAACTGTCACATTATGTAAAATGGTGGGGTGGTGGGTTTGAGTGAGGAGAGATTAAGTAAAGATTTTCCACCCATTCTTATACTAAGTGTGGGAAATGTAGCACATGGCTGGGAAGATAATGGCTTTGCTTCGGTACTGTTCCCAACAGGTAAATATTACTCATTTCTTACAAAACTAATCATTAAACAGAACCCCAGTCAATCTTTTGGAAATGAAAATGCTTGAGATTTCCTCTCCCCAGGCGGTGCTGTGTTCCCCTTGTATTCTTGCCCGCTGCCAGTGCCTGACTCAGTAACTCTTTTGTTTCCATTTTAGGTTCTCTTAAAACATTTAAGCAGAGCTGGGAGTGGCAGATCCATGTCCTCAATCCCAGCACTGGGGAGGCAGAGGCAGGTGAATCTGGCTGGGAGGCGGAGACAGGTGGAGCTCTGTGAGTTTAAGTAAAAAGATGTGTTTTACCTTCTTAGTGCTGAAGGGGAGTCTTAAATATTGCTCCTTGAAATTGTTTCTTTCTTGGAGCTGTATTACTTTGGAGGCTGTCCTGGAATTCGATCTGAAGACCATGCTGGTCTCAAACTCACAGAGATCTGCCTGCTTCTGCCTCCCGAGTGCTGGGATTAAACGGTGTGCCACCACCGCCCGGTAAAATAAAATTAAATAAATCATTTTTTTTTTTAAAAGAAATTGTTTCTCTCTCCCTCCCTCTCCTCACCCCCACCCATCTGTCTCTCATGGTTTGAGACCTGGTCTCGCTATACAGACCACGTGAACTCACTGAGATCCACCTGCTTCTGCCTTCAAGTGCTGGGATTAAAGGTGTGCACCACCACACCTAGTGAAATAATTTCTCCCCCTCCTCCTCTTTCTTTTTGGTTTTTCCAGACAGGTTTCTCTGTAACAGCTCTGGCTGTCCTGAAACTGGCTCTGTAGACCAGGCTGGCCTTCAATCCACAGAGACCCTCCTATACTGCCTCCTGAGTGTTGGGAGTAATACCATCACCTGGTGAAATTGCTTCTTTTTTTCCTTTCTTTCTTGAGATAGGGTTTCTCTATGTAGCTCTGGTTGTTCTGGAACTCACTCAATAGACCAGGCTGGCCTCAAACTCACAGAGATCCTCCTGCCTCTAACTCCCAATTCTGGGATTAACAGTCTGAGCCACCACTGCCCAGCTTTTGTGTGTGTGTGAAATTGTTTTTTAATAAAGTACTCTATGATGAGTCAAATGTCTATCTACTGGCTACAATAGCACAAGGACACACATTCCTTTATGTTATAGTTTCCAGTATATTGGAGAAGGAATAAAAGCGAAAGGAAAAGATTAGGTCTGAGATGTAACAGAGGCCTTGCACAATGTTTTTGAGGCTCTGGGTTCAATTCTTGGCCCTGAAATTAAGAAAAAAAAATAGTTTAAAATGCAGATTATGATAGGGGCTCGGTGGTTACCGGTACTGGCTGTTCTTTCTTCCAGGGTTAGTTTCACCACACCCCCCATGGCAGGTCACAACATCTGTAACATCAGCTCCAGGGAATCTGACACCCTGTACACACAAAAGCATACAGAAAACCAAAAGCTCAGAGCATATTTTATATCTGATATCACAAAACCAAGAAGAGTTTCAGAGTCAGGGATGGAGCCCAGCCTGGAGAGGCAGCACTCAGGAGGCTGAGGCAGGGAAAGGAGGAGTTGGATCCATAAATCAGTCAGGACGCTGGGACACTCTCTACGCCAGTCACACCCTCAGCTACACCCTCAGCTCTGTGTGTGTTTCCATGTTTAGCTGGTAAACGTTTAGCATCTCATTGCATTATCCAGGAAGGCGTGACCTATCAGATTTACCTCTATTTACACAATAATTACGAGGAGAAGATGTGATTGTAGGTAAATAACAAATTTACAACTACGAGGGAGTTCAGCGACTACCTCCGAGGGTTAATATTGACTACCAACTTGACATTTAGACCCGCCCGCCCTTGAGACAAGTCTCTAGAGGGCCCTGCCTGTGAGGGATCATTTTTTTATTCATTTATTTTGGTGGGAGCACTCAAAATGAGACGGGGCCACCCCGAACGTGGGCCAAACCCTCTTCCAACTGCCAAAGAAACGTGCCTGCCTTTGACATTTCTTTCCTTTTTTCTTTCTACCTGCTTGAGGTCAAGTCTTGCCCTAGAGTACTCCCCACCTTCCCACCCTGTTATGGTTGACCCCACCCCTGTCATCCTTCACTGACACCCAGTTTCTTCAGCCTTTGGGTGGAGACTGAAGGCCAGCAGCTCACCAGGAATCCCCCAACCCAGGCAGCTTCTCATTCACTGAACCGTTCCCACGGCTGGAGCATGCCTGGCCTGTCTCTTGCGATGGTGGGAAGATAACATACATGGACATGGTGGGGTGTGCCTAACTCAATGACTGATTACTTCTCAAAAGACCACGTCTGCTTCCACATGGCTCCCTGCCTTTGCGCTGGCTTCTTCTGAGACACCTGTCACACTCCTAACAAAAAAACAACAAAGCCAAATAAATAAAGGGCTGGAGCTAAATCCCAACGGCAGGCTGTGTGCCTAGCTCGTTCAAGGTCTTGGGTTTAACCACCAGTATCAGAAAAACAAAGTAAAATTCAACAGCATGGCGGTGAGCACCTTTGTTGCCAGCACTCGGGAGACGTCTATGAGTTTGAGACTAACCTAGTCTACATGGCGAGTTCCAGGCCGGCCAAGGGTACATAATGAGAGCCTCCCTCAAAAACACGAGGAAAAGATAGTGAGAAAGGAGGCCACGGACAAAGGAAGACGTGTGATGTTGACCTCCCCATGCCCCACATCCCCACACTAACAGGTGCACACAGCACACAGACACACCCACGATAGACTGCAGCTTAAATTTTTCAGTGTGTGTGTGTGTGTGTGTGTGTGTGTGTGTGTGTTTTTAATCGTCTTTATTTTTTTTGACATATTTACTTTGGGGGGCAGCAATGCCTGTATACAGCCCTGGCTGGTCATGATTTGCAGGATCCTCCTGCTCCAGCCTCCCGAGTGGGAAGATTATAAATGAGATAAGCCACAAGCTCCTCGTGTCTAACTTCGAGTCCCTGCTGTTTGGTACCTGGCTAAGTTATGGTAAGAGTAGACTCCTTGACTCTTCAGGAGCACCCAGGTTGGGTGGACAGTGGTCCTCTCCCCCCCACACACAACTCTTAAAAAACAAGGAAGTTGGAGGCTTGTGAAGTCGTTTGCTCAGCGCCAACTGACTAGTAAGGATTGGTTTGCGTCCCCTGTCCAGTTGAGGGCTGAGGCTCTTGTCATCGCCCGTCACAGGCTCTCAATGGGGCTTGGGCCAGATCTGACTTCAGGGTTTGTCCAGTAGGGCAAGCGAGGGGGTGTCAGCCCCCCGTGGCAAAGTGCGTGGCCTGCCTGGGCCCCAGTATTTTCTTTTTCCTTTAATAGCTTGTCAGATGGTTATTGACATTCTTCTAGAGCCATCCAGCAGTCTGTGAAGGACAAAGCCCTGTAGTAGGGCATGACATCAAGAAGGGCAGGGTGTCCCGAGAGAGCAAGGGCAGGGAGCCTGCCGGCTGCGTGCCCAGCTGAAGGTACACAGTGGCCATGCCCTTTTCCTCCCACCGAGGCTGGACGGCTTCAGAGTCTCCTTGCTTCTGAGTCATCAGTGAGCAGAGCTTGAGGACAATGAGGGGTCTGGGCTGCATGGGGGCGGGGTGGGCCTCTACAAAAGTGACAAAACAAACCAATTTTATCTCAAACACCGGAGGATGGTATGGAAAGCCGGAGGTGAGTGGAGGACTGAGGGGCAGAGTCGGAGCTCAGGGGCGGAGCCCACACTTAGCATATGGGATCCAGCCCAGTTCAGCACCATCACCACCACCCCGAGGGAAAGGGCTCTGGCTGAGGATGCCTGTGCTTTCCAATTGCAACTCTGGAAATGACCACGGGCAATCCCTTTTGATGGGGGAAAACCATGGCTTGGTGACAGAGTAATTCCATACCCTCTCAGACGCTTCTGAAACAGTGGGACTTGAAACTCTTATACAGAGGCTGCCCAAACTGGGGCTAGAGGGGTGGGGACATTTGGAGAATTTTCCTTTTTTTTTTTTTTTAATTCATCACAAGAAAGAAACACACACACACACACACACACACACACACACACACACACACACACACACTTGGATATTTTTTTTCTTCCCCTCCTCCTCTCTTATGTAGATCCTGCTGTCCTGGAACTGTCTGTGTAGATCAGGCTGGCCCAGAACTCACAGAGAGCCATACCTGGTTTATGTTCTTTCTTAAGTCCAGCCTTGGTAGGGACCTCTCATGACTGGCTAGACTTGTCTGCAGCTCATCATTGTCAGAGGCTTAGGCAGCTTAGGGAGTTCCAGGTCAGCCGGAACTACACAGTGAGACCCTGTCTCAAGAATGACCATGATAACAAACATAACGACCTAAAATACACGTTACACCCTGCCGTTACACCCATTTTAAAAAATGACAAACTGGCCAGGCATGGTGGCGCACGCCTTTAGTCCAAGCACTCGGGAGACAGAGGCAGGTGGATCTCTGTGAGTTCCAGGCCAGCCTGGTCTACAGAGCAAGTTCTAGGACCGGTTCCAAAGCAACACAGAGAAACACCATCTCAAAAACAAACAAACAAACAAACAAACACCAAACCAAACCAAAACAAAAAACTCAGTCTTGAAAAACAAAACAAAGCAGATGAAGCGAGGCTCAGCTGGGTGTGGTGACATTTGCCTGTAGTCTCAGGGCTTGAGCCCGTGTGGGGTATGGGTGGAGAGTGGAGGCAGGAGGATTGTGGGTGTGTGACAAGCCTGGGCTACTTGGTGATGGATAGCCTGTCTCAAAAACAAACAAACCGTAGAGACACAAAGATAGTCAGGTGCCTCACAAACAAACAAACCGTAGAGACACAAAGATAGTCAGGTGCCTCACGCTTTCAATCTTAGCACCTCAGGCATTTCCCCATGAGTTCAGGGCCAGAGGGGTCTACAGAGAGAGTGCTAGGGCCAGCGCAGTCTCAAACACGAACGGACAAAACAGAAGTTGAGATGGAGAGGTCATGTAATTGTCACAAGGTTGAGGGGTGGATGAAACAGCTAGGCCCTTATTATCACACGTGCCTGTTACATTCTAATGTCTGTGTAACAGACTTTAGAAACATGGCTTTGGGGAAGACCCAGCTAGTTTTGCCTTGACAACCTTTGTAAAGAATGGCCTAGGATATGGACATGTTAGACAGTGCTTTGACTGTCAGTGTATGGCTGCTTTTACTGTTTGTTTTTTGAGACAGGGTTTCTCTGTGGCTTTGGAGCCTGTCCTGGAACTCGCTCTTGTAGACCAGGCTGGCCTCAAACTGCATGGCGGCGCACTCCTTTAGTCCCAGCTCTTGGGAGGCAGAGGCAGGAGGATCTCTGAGTTCCGGGCCAGCCTGGTCTACTGAGCAAGTCCCAGAACAGGCTCCAAAAGCAATACAGAGAAACCCTGTCTTGAAAAACAAAACAAAAAAAAAATTTAAGGCATTCACTAACTTTAATAAACTAAAATCTTTGTATCTGCTGTCTCCTGTTTGTGAAAAATTCCTTTCGTAGGAGAGAAATCTCTGCAGGTTGAGCTCCACCTCCAAATGACCGTCTTTGGTGCTTGCGACTTTGGATAGCAAGTGTCTAGAGTGGCCCTTTCTCTTCTTGTTCACTTTTGTTTTTGTTGGTGGTGGCTGTAAGGACTCAGGCATACACTGGCCCGCCCCTGTCACCTGGCAAAATGCTCTCAGGCAGTGCCCTGGTCAGCCCAGGGTTCCATGGGTACTGGTCTGCAGGCAGGTGTGAAGGACCCTTTAAAAGTCAGACCCTGCCCACCCTTCCCTTCCCTCCCCTCCCCTCCCCTCCTCCTCCCTCTCCCTCCCCCTTTCCCTCCTCTTCTGTTCCTGGTGCCTCTATGTCTCTTCCCTTCCCCCTCACTCCCCTGTCTGGGATCACATGCCTGTGCACACCGTCATGCCTGGTGCTGTGGAATATTAATTTAAGATGTCTTACATTTGTTTAATGATGCAAAAATGTGTTGCATTCACTTAACTCCGTGAAGCTGTGTTACTTTGCTTGCCTAAAAACACCTAATTTGTCTAATAAAGAGCTACACAGCCAATAGCAAGGCAGGAGAAAGGATAGGCAGGATTGCCAGGCAGGGAGAATGAACAGGAGGAGAAACCTGGGGAGAGGGAGATGAGGAATGAGGAAAGGAGAGGAGATGGTTGGCCAGCCACCCGGCTACACAGCAAGCCCGGAGTAAGAAGTAAAGAAAGGTATCCAGAACAGAGAAACAAAAGTCCAGAGGTAAATTCAAGTTAGGAAAAGCTGGCTAGAATCAAGCCGAGCTAAGACCAGGTATAATGAAGAAAGAATAAGCCTCTATGCGTGTGATTTATTTGGGAGCTTGGTGGCAAGTCCCCCAAAGAAAAGAGTAAAAGCAAAAACAACTAAATTTGTGCTAGAAAAAAACCAGCCAACCAGACAAAAGCTTTACAGCTCATCTTACCTAGCCTTTTCTATTTTTTATTAGGTCAACAAAGTAGATATCTAAGTAATGCCCAAGGTTGGCTCGGTAAATCTGAAGGCATTGAGCCATATTCGAAATATTTGGGGGAGGGGTTGTTTTTGGAGACAGGGTTTCTCTGTATATCCCTAGCTGAACTCCAGCTATAGACCAGGCCAGCTTTGAATTCAGTGCTGGGCCAGCCTCTGCCTACTGAGGGCTGGGATTAAAGGTGCAGACCACACCGACTGCCGTATTTGAAATGATTGTAAGTCAGAGCAAAACAACATGGAGTCATGGCCTAAGCCCTTGTTTCCAGGGTCTCTGATCCAGATGCTTTGCCCCCCTCTCTCCGTCACAGAGTTAAAACAGCGAGGCAGCTCAGTGTATTTGCTGAGTTACTTTCATCATCCACCATCCTTGCCTCATTCCAACTTTGTGTAGCCCACTGAACTGGAATTTAAAAATATATTAAAATCAAATGAGGTGTGCACCTTTAATCTCAGCACCTTTAATCTCAGCACTGGGGAGTTCGAAACCAGCCTGGTCTACAGAGAATTCCAGGGCAGGCTCCCAAGATACAGAGAAACCCTGTCTCGAAAAACAAAAACAAAAAAATAAAATCAAATGAACAGACACACCATCTGACCCTACTGTGTCCTTCCAGAGCTGTCCTAGACTGTGGGACACAAAGATTCAGAACAATAAAGCAGAAGCAGTAGGGTGGATATGAAGAAGGGGTCAGTATAGTTTGGGTCCAGTTAGACAGGAATAGGGACTCCCTGGTGAGTGGACAGCCAGCGACAGAGCCAGGGGTAAACGTGGCCTCGGAACTCCCGGGCTGCTGTGTATTAAATGAGCATGTGCTTTGTATCAGGCACTGGACGTCTTAGGAGAAAGGTCAGCACTTCTTCTGGGGGCCACAGGAGGCCAGTGGGACCGGTTTAGTGGATGATTAAAAACAGCCGTAAAGGCTGCATACATAAATCGGGAATAAGCAAGGGGGTGCTTCCAGGATGGGGAGACGCAAGATCTCAGTCTATGAACAGGGAATAGCCAAGTGCTTGTCTAAAGGATATACATATATGTACACACACACACACACACACACACACACACACACACACACAATATAATAGAGAGTAAGGGGCTGGAGAGATGACTCAGCAGCTGAGAGCTCTTCCTGCTCTTTGAGAGGGACCCAGCTTCCAACCTAGAATCCACGCCAGGTGGCTCAAACCACCTTTAACTCCAGCTCCAGGGGATTCAACCCCTTTTCTGACCTCCAAAGCCCCCCCACCACAAGTGTTTTACACACACACACACACACACACACACACACACACACACACGTAGACAAATTAAATGTAGGCTGTTATGTGTTGTACGAAAAGGTGCGTTACATTTGCTTATGCTGCATTTATTTAATGATGTAAAGATGTGTTGCTTTGCCTGCCTGAGGCACCTGATTGGTCTGGTGAATGGCTGAACAGCCAATAGCTATGTAGTATCGGGATAGGCAGGGCTGGCTGGCAGGGAGAATAAACAGGAGGATGAATCTAGGCTCCAGAAGGAGGGGAAAAAGAAAGAGGAGAGAAAGACAAGGCAGCTGCCAGCCAACCAGACACAGAATAGGACATACAGAATGAAAGAGGTGAAGGCCACGAGGCGAAATGACGATGGAGACAAACAGGTTGGGTTAAGTTATAAGAGCCTCGTCTACACAGCAAGTTTCAGGTCAGCCAGGGCCACGTAGTGTGACCCCATCGCAAGCAACAACAAAAAGACAGGTATGGCCTGGTGTTGTAGCTCGGGTAGAGTTCTTGCCTAGCACAAGCAAGGTCCTGGGTTCTACCCCAGCTCTGGAAAGAAAGGAGGAAGAAGCAGCACATTGTGGTGTGGGGGACCCTGGGGATGGGTTTGTTTTTCTCTCCTGGAGCCTACCCATCCTTGGGATGTTGTTTACACAGACATTCTGAGTCATCAGCAACTCTGGCTGCCCGCTGGGGGTGGGGACTG
This sequence comes from Cricetiscus sungorus, assembly GCA_030556225.1. Lineage (NCBI taxonomy): Eukaryota > Metazoa > Chordata > Mammalia > Rodentia > Cricetidae > Cricetiscus > Cricetiscus sungorus. The sequence goes on along the minus strand of JANBXA010000367.1, from coordinate 4,541,343 downwards.
GATCTGGCAAGCACTAGAATGTTGCTCTTGGGGAGGCTGGTCCCCCAAGTTGAGTCAGTAAAGCTTTTTGCATCAGCTTCCTGATGAATTCTGGAGTAAAGTTTGAAGGGAAATGTCACATGATAGCCTGCAGCCACACTTAGAAAAAAAAAAATCAATCAGACACATTGTTTGCCCCCCTGCAGTTTGATGGACATGTTGTAATAAGGTCCTGAACCACCCAGTACCTCTTTATGTACCTTCTGTCTAAAGACTGAGTGACCTATATTCGCGGAACCACAAACAAAAGGGTTAACCATTAACCTTCAAGCCATCTCCAAACGAAGCCTTCTCTGAGGGGAGAATTATATAGGCTTCCACTGGTTGCTAGAGGAAAGCGTAGGTTTGCAAGGAACTGGAGAGGAGGAGGAGAAGGAGGAGGAGGAGGAGGAGGAGGAGGAGGAGGAGGAGGAGGAGGAGGAGGAGGAGGAGGAGGAGGAGGAGGAGGAGGAGGAGGAGGAGGAGGAGGAGGAGGAGGAGGAGGAGGAAGAGGATGTTACCAAGCAGGTAGTGAGCCTCAAGCTCATCTGTCACATCTCTGTATCTTACACTCTAGCATCCCATTACCAAACAGGACTGGCTGAGAATAGCATCAAATCGTGGCAACATTGTGTCCATTGGGTAACAACCTCCAAACTTTCTCAAGATGAGTACCTCCTAAGGTGCCGGTTAATAGTAGGTGTCTATCTTCTAGGCCTCCAGAAAGCTTCAAGCCACAAAGGACATGTTATTTTTCTAACCCACTAAGAACACTTGGACCTTACTCCTCTCCACCCCAACTTATAATTTTTGCTGTGTTTCCTACTTTTTTTTTTAAAGGTTTATTTATTTTAACTTTTATGCATGTACATGTATGTATGTATGCATGTATGCCACATCAGTGCGGGTGACCCTGGAGGCCGGTAGAGGATGTCAGATCCCCCGGAGATACAGACCATTGTGAACTGCCTCATGTGGGTGCTGGGATCCAAACTCCAGTCCTCTGAAGGAGCGGCAGATCTCTCCAGACCCAAATTTCCTGTTTTTAAAAGTTTACTGTTTTGATTTTAAAATCTCCATCCAGAGCTGAATCCCTCTGAGCTGGAGTTATAGACAGTTGTGAGTCACCTGACTTGAGAACCCATCCAGGAACTGAACTCAGAGCCTTTGCAAAGGGCTCTAGTGGTCTTGCCTACTGGGCCATCTTTCAAGCCCGCCTATCTATCTATCTATCTATCTATCTATCTATCTATCTATCTATCTATCTATCTACCTACCTACCTATCTTCTATCAATCATCTATCCATCCATCCAGCTATCCATCTATCCATCCAGCTATCTATCCATTCTATCCATCCATTCACTCTACCTACCTATCTTTTTTTTTTTTTTTGAGCTATGGTCTCAAGTAGCCAGGTTGACCTTGAACTACTGACCCCCCTGCTTCTGCCTTTCCTGTGATTATAGACATGTACCACAGCACTTAGCTTCTTCTTCTGTGTTTGAGTGACAGATACGGTGGGAGTCTGGAGGTGGCTAGGTTTCTGGGAATGCTTGAGTGGTAATTAATTTTATTGTTGTTTGACAGTTGCAACAACAAAGGGTTTATTATCATTTGCAGAGGAAATAAAGGCACCATTTCTCAAATGAAAGGCTTGAAAAAGCTTTTTCAGACTGTATCATAGCACCAGCCTGCCTATTTTATACACCCATTGAGTGTTAATTAATATAAAGATATTTATGTAAACCAAACTGTCTCGCTGGAGTGGTGGAATTGTCATTAAGTCTCCTGTAACCCATCCGGGACCTTTGTAGTTTCTCTTTTGTGATTTTTAGTAGATTTTAATCCCCACACCATGCTTTGAGTCTCTTGAACTCAAGGCACAGTGTGATTTTCTTTTCTTTAATGTTAGGAAACGCTTTATTCGACCCTTCCTTTAGATTAATTATTTTTCAGAACCGATCTATCTCTCGTTTCACCTGCTGGCCCCAATTTTCAGGTCAGGAAATAGAAGCACAGCTCAGCTGAGTTTGGGCGATAGGCTTGCCACCATCCAGGAGCTGGGCGTCAGCAAAAGTGTGCTCTCCTCTCCGAGGCCCATCCTGACTTCGGCTCACTCGAGAGGCAGCTCCTGAGTAATTGCTTTTAGAGTAAAAAGCACTGAGTCACAAAAATACAAACCGATTTCATTCAGCTGTTTAATTGGCTTTGTCTCTGTTGGGAGGAACTTATTTGCCCCTCATTGAGCAGTTTATCATAGAATGTGCCAATCTGTTGTTGTTTCCTATTATTCTTTGTTATCCTCTACTTAAAGCTGGATTCCCGGAGAAAGATGATGCTCTCTGTAAGTCTCTCAAGGAAAGGGTCCATGACCAGTGAGCAGTTCGTTGCAGCCGCTGTACACATAGGCTTTGACACACACCATCACTAAAACTGAGCTGCTCTCACTCACAATTCGGGAAACCTCAGCTTCGAAAGTGTGGGAGTATTTCTCGTAAGCATTAGTCCATAAATTGCTTAAGCAGTCTCTTATCTGGTTAAGAACAGAGTAGCACAAAAATAACTGAAGAGGTAAGGAAATGTCTATTGCGTCTCCATATTTCGTCACCCATCCCTCGGGGCTGTTTTAGGGGTTTAAAAGTCAAGGGCACAGAATGCCAGCTCATTGTGTTTTGAGTCTGTAGCTAATGCTGTAGTGGCAGATTTTTTCTAGGCAGTCAGCTCGAGATGGAGTCCTGCACTCAAGTCCTTAGTACCATTAATTTTGAAAATACTGAGTGTGGACATTTCTTCATTACTGTCATATCCCACACATACTTTGAGTGTTACCTTAAGTGATGTTTGTGGCTTCACAATATCCCTGTGAGGAGAGCACCGCACCGCCCTATTTTGTACTGTGATAAAATTAAAGCTTGGAGGTGCTTAATGACTTGGTTCCGACAACACAGATATCAAACCACGAGGAGACGAGGAACGGTGGGGCTCCCCATAAGACAGGTGATGCCAAGGGTAGCGAGCCGGTAAAACATCACTCCTCCATGGCCTCTGCATCAGCTCCTGCTTCCTGTTCCTGCCCTGCTTGTGCCTCAGCTTCTTTTGGTGATGAACTGTGATGTGCAAACTTAAGCCAAATAAACCCTTTCCTCCCCAAGCTGCTTTGGTCATGGTGTTTTACCACAGTGACAGTAACCCCAATGTGCTAGAAAACACTGTGTGGGTCCTGTATCAAGAGCAGTGGATGTTCTTGTAGAGAACCTGGGTTCTACTCCCAGCACCCACAAGGCAGCTAAAGACTGACGTCCTCTGGATTCCGAAGGCTCCCAAACACTCCTGGTGCACATAAACCATGTAAATAAACATACAAACGCGTACAAATAATACATACATGTTAATGCACTGTGGGAGAGTATCCAGCAGAGAAAAGAGATGATGCTTCAGCTGTGCAGTAGTGGCAGTGGCAGCTCACGTCCCTAATCCCAGCACTTGGAGGCTGCTGATGTCTTGTAAGGCCAGTAGGATTTTCTGAAGGAGGCAGAGGCAGGAGGATCATGAGTTTCAGGCCAGCCTGGGCTACACATTTCAGGATGGTGGTGGCCCACACCTTTAGCCCTAGCACTCAGGAGGCAGAGGCAGGAGGATCTCTGTGAGTTTGAGGCCAGCCTGGTCTACAGAGTGAGTTCCAGGACAGGCTCCAAAGCTACACAGAAAAAAGGAAAGAGAGAGAGAGAGAGAGAGAGAGAGAGAGAGAGAGAGAGAGAGAGAGAGAGAGAGAGAGAGAAAGACCATGAGCCATGTAGTTCATAAAAGAAACCCAGATTTTTTTTTTCCCACAAACACACACATACATTTTCTCCCTCCACCCCTCCCTTCCTCCCTCCCTCCTTCCCTCCCTCCCTCCTTCCTTTCTTTCTTTCTCTCTTTTTTATTTCGCAGGGTCCCATGTATCCCAGACTGGCTTTGAATTTGCTGTGTAGCCAAGGATGATGCTTAACTCCTTATCCTCCCGCCTCTACCTCCCCAGGGCTTGGATTCAGGCACCTGCCGGTTTGGATTTCTTTGGCCAACAGAATATGAGGATTATGCTACATTTGGGGACAAAACAGTCATCATTTCCAGGCTCCCCAGAATGCTTTTTCCCTTCCACAGTAACGAAAGAGGACAGGACTCCTGGGTGAGGCGGTTACGAAACACGACAGCAACACACAAGCCTTGGCCTTGCTAAATCGCCACAGTGCTTTAGGTCCCTATTCACTCAGAGATGTGGGATCTGGGTGTTTTCGGGGATAGATGCGGTCAGTGAGGCCGCCCACCATCAATGCTGGGTGAGCTCCGCTACCTTGTATCATCTGTGGTGTGAGAGTAAAATGTCTCCCTGAGCCACATGTGCTGGACGGGGGCTTGACTGTTGAGGGACATCTGCTTACACTGTGAAGATGTAGCTTTGCCAAGGCACCTTCTGATTGGTTTAATGAAGAGCTGAATGGCCAATCGCTAGCAGGAACGGTTAGGCGGGACTTCCGGGAACGGAGAGGACTCAGAATGAGTCAGACTCACAAAATGGGACAGAGATAAAAGACACGTGGTGAATGTACATTAGTAAAGGCAGGAGTTAATTTAAGTTATAAAAGCCAGTAGGGGAAGCCTAAGCTAAGGCCGAGCTTTTATCATTAATAACAAGTCTCTGTCATTGTTTGTGAGCTGGTGGCCTAAAGGGGGAAAAAAAAATCTGACTATACTTGGCCTCTAGGGTGAAGCCAGAAGCCCCCCCCCCCCCTTTCTTTCAGAGAAAAGAATCAAGAAAAGGTCAAGAAGGGATTAGTCTTGGCTCTGTTGAGTGGGCTTAGTTTGTAGGAATGGAAGTAGTCTCTGACTAATTTTTGGTTTGGACTTTTTAAGTCCAGGTATTAGACTATAAGCTGGGCGGTGGTGGCACACACCTTTAATCCCAGCACTAGGGAGGCAGAGGCCAGCCTGGTCTACAGAGCGGGTTCCAGGACAGCCAGGACTGCTGCACCGAGAAACCATTTCTCGAAAAAGCAAACCAAACTAATTAACAAACAAAAACAAAAGAGAAGAAAAAAGAAATTTTCTTTGGTAAATGGCCCCATGTCCTTTCCTTGATGTTTTTTTTTTTTTTCAGTTTGTCATTTGTGTTAATTACAGAGGTTTCTGTTCAAACTAATTTTAGCAGCCTTATCTATGGGACTAATTAGGATCACACTTGAGAACAGTTGGGTGAAGACTGCAGATTGTGATCCTTTCCATCCACCCATCCATCTACCCATCCATCCATCCACCCATCCATCCATCCATCTACCCATCCATCCATCCATCCATCCATCCATCCACCCACCCACCCATCCATCCATCCATCCATCCATCCACCCATCCATCCATCCATCTACCCATCCACCCACCCACCCACCCATCCATCCATCCATCCATCCATCCATCCATCCATCCACCCATCCATCCACCCATTCATCCATCCATCCATCCACGTACCTACCCATCCATCCATCCACCCATCCATCCACCCATCCATCCACCCACCCACCCATCCATCCATCCACCCGCCCGCCCGCCCGCCCGCCCGCCCACCCACCCACCCACCCACCCATCCATCCATCCATCCATCCATCCACCCATCCATCCACCCATTCATCCATCCATCCATCCACGTACCTACCCATCCATCCATCCACCCATCCATCCACCCATCCATCCACCCACCCACCCACCCACCCACCCATCCATCCGCCCGCCCGCCCGCCCGCCCACCCACCCACCCACCCACCCACCCATCCATCCATCCATCCATCCATCCATCCATCCATCCATCCATCCATCCATCATTTCACCAGTGCATACTCTAAGTCAGTGAGCAGATGCTCCAGTAAGAACGTTGTAAAATCTGACTTCCTAGGAATTTCTTCAGTTCAGCATGAGGCTCAGGCAAACGGACAGGCAGTTAATCAGCAACAAGAGGTCACTCAAAGTGGAATGCTGACGCTCAACACAGAGGTCCCCAGCCGGCAGCCGGCATCCCCCCTTCTCTGTTGTCCTTGTCACCTTTCCTCCTGTAGAAGTTCTCTGTGTGTATGCCTTTAAAATAAGACAAAACAAAACCCTGGGTCTCTCTGTGGCAAGGGCTCACCTTGAATTCACAGTAGTCCCCTGACCTCAACTGCACACATATTCCATTACTACACCTGTGAGAGCAAGCTCGTTCTGCCTTCTCTTTCGATGCCCCCATTATACCCAGCTCAGATACCTAGCAGAGACAGCCAGAACAGGTGTCGTGAGGACAAAAGTGCATTCTCTCCCTCACATGGTTGCTTTACATATATCTGACTTACATGCGACACAGACACATAACCTTGCGTTTTGCATCATAATTGCAACCAACCTCAGACTCACAAATATTTTAAATATTATCCCCGTGTTAAACGTACGCAACTTTTTCTCTTAGTACTTGATTTGTGCAACACTTATAGTCTTAGGTATTAAAGCGTATAGAGAGGATCCAAAGCACATAGGGGAATGTGCAATGGACCACACACGCATCATCTTTCTTTACCGAGGACTAGATGGTCTTCATGCCTGTAGAGGCTTCTAGATCCAACCCTTCATGGAAACCGAGGAGTGAGTGTATTGCACCAGTGAAACATAGCTTCCAGTGATAACATCGCAAGAGAATAAAGTTGTATCACTTAGACCTGCCACTAGAAGCCATACATTAATGAGTGTATCATGAATAAAGGAATACAATTTCAAAAAGTCTGTGTATCTATAGACTCCACACAAAAAAGTGTGTGTATCTGTAGACATAGCCTCTCCACAGGTGAAACTTGGAACCTAGGGAAAAGACAGCAAACAAATATGTTTTGAAATTCAGTGTGTCTAGCCCGTGTATCCTTTTCTACTGTCCCGGGACCAGCCTTGACCTTAAAGGCCATTGGTTCCTCTGATTTCGAAGGAGGAAGGTGATGAGCATGGAGGGAAGGAGAGACTGGAGGAAACAGGCTGAGAGGCAGCCAGCAATTGGAGTCCTTTCTCTCTCTGGGTTTTGGCACAGGACTGAGCCTCCTGTTCCGTTATTAGTCTTGGAATCCCCAAAATCATGCAGGTGGAAAGCACGTGATGGCTTTTTTCTTTTCTGTAGGCTCACTGCTGAAGGTCTCCCCACCCCCTCCCCTAGTCTGCATCTGCAGGAGGAGCTTGGAGAAGAAAAAGCAGTCTTCCCAATGTTATTAATGCACACTTAGTGAACACAGATACCCAGACCCTAATCTGGACATAGTCCTTCTGGGGATAATAATGCCATCTAGGATGAAGATTGTCCTAAAACACTCCTGAGAAATGCAGCAATCATTCCCGAGTGAAAGGTAATGAGTACACAATCTCAACTACGAATTGTGACCACCCAAAATGACAGTTGCTTCCACTGACAGGAATTTCTTCTCTTACACAGTCTGGCTAATCCAGGTTGGCTATTGGTGGCTCCATGAATACAAAGCACCTAGTGGCCGGGTGGTGGTGGTGCATGCTTTTGGTTGTAGCACTCAGAAGGCATAGGCAGAGAGGCAGGCGGATCTCTGTGAGTTCGAGGCCAGCCTGGTCTACAGAGCGAGTTCCAGGGCAGCTAGGGAACTGTTACAGAGAAACCCTGTTTCAAAACACCAAAACAAACAAACCTGAGCTGAAATAACTTGTTTGCATGTGTAGAAGTGGACTGTGGGGCGGCTCAGTCAGTCTTGCTACCTAGACCAGATCTGCCTGCCTCTGTCTCAAGTGCCCAGTTCTCTCAAGGACTGTGTGTGTGTGTGTGTGTGTGTGTGTGTGTGTGTGTGTGTGTGTGTGTTTTGGTCTTGTGTAGCCCAGGCTTGCTTTGAACTCCACACATTGCTGATATTGGCTTTGAACTATGACCTCTATCTCCCAAGTGCTAGGATTATAGGTGTGTACCTCAACACCAGGCTCAGAAGCTCTGGGATCTTTCAACTCGACACTTCCCTCTCTATTTATAGGCAGCTGCAAGAGTAGGTCAATCGTGATATCACAGGCGTGACTGACTAGTCTTGATTTGGTCCTGAGATCTTAGATGACTGGTGTCTTTGGAGATGACTTTTCAGATTCTAGAGATGAGAATCCCAAGCCTGGACAGACAGTACATCATTGATTGAACAATGGGTTAGTATTCTCTACTTAGGAGCTATGGTAGTCACTACTTATTATCTCACATGCCAACCCACACCCACATACATACAGGCATACATTCAAGCATGTGTGTGCGTGTGCGCGCACGCGTGTACACACACACACACACATGCACACACATACACACACATACACACACACATACACACACATACACACATCCACACACATACACATATCCACACACATACACACATACACACACATACACACACATACACACATACATACATACACACACATACACACACATACACACTCACACACACATACACACACATACACACTCACACACATACACACACCACACACACACACATACACACACATACACACTCACACACACATACACACACACATACACACACATACACACTCACACACACATACACACACATACACACACACATATACACACACACTCACACACACATATACACACACTCACACACACATATACACACACTCTCACACACACATACACACACATACATACACACATATACACACACATACACACACATACACACACACTCACACACACATATACACACACTCACACACATATACACACACACACACACACACTCACACACACACACAC